>SNQN01005873.1:29487-41853 GCA_008642245.1 Bassia scoparia
GCTTTGATTGTCATTGATATTTTGGTAGCTAGTGTTAAATTTGGCAAATTAATGCATTAATTTTAGTTCATTGAGAAATTAATGGTTTTTTTTGTTTAAATTAGTGTCTAAATTTTGCATTGTTTTATATTGGTGTTGACTTTGAGTTATTTGGATTTTATTTTTGATTTTTAAAATATATAATCATTGCTCCCCCCCTTCCCTTATATTATAGAGATCTTCGCGTTAATCCCAAAGTAAACTCATCTTCACACCTTATCTTCCCATATTGCACTAAGTGACTTATGACCTGCTATCCAGGTCATGATTTTTTTTAATATACTATCATCACTCAACCCTTAACACTACCCCCATCCTTACAAGTAACCAYCTCCACCACCACCCACCCAAAACCCTAACCCAACCACTCCCACCCACGTGGCCACGTCCCACCTTGAAAACCACCGGACAAACCACCCTCACCCTCAAAACACCACCGATGCACTTCGAAACAAAACCCTTACCCTTAAAAAACCAACCCCACCCTCGAACAAACCACCTCCGCTTCTCGTCATTCCAACCTCACCAATGCATAAATCAACGCCGCACTGCGACACTCTATCGCAACCCTCAAATAAACCACCTTCATGCTTCGAAACACCATGCCCACCCTCAAAACACCACCATCAAATCTCGAAATTCTACCCTAACACTCGAAATTAGCCACAACACTTTAAAACACCATCTCCACCACTAGAAACGACCTCATCACCCTCGAAACCCAAACCTAAACCCTAACCSTAACCACCCACTAAAGCGGCGATGGGTGCGCGATTCAAAGGATAGAGAGATATCCACATACGACGGTGCAAAGGGGAGAGAGACATGCTTCGTTGCGAAGGTGGTTGGGTTGTGTGATGGTAGTTAGGTTGTGCGTGGATGATGGGTTGCGTAAGGATGGGGTGGTGTTTTTTGGCGATGGTGGTGGTGGTGGTGATTGTTGTTATGTTGAGTGTGGTGGTGCATGATTTCTACTGTGATGAGGATGGTGGTTTTTTCAATGAATAAAAAGGAAAATTAATTTAAAAAAAAAACTCAATTACCTTTTTAAAAGGGTAGCAAAAATTACAGCAGTAGGTTAAAATTTCATTCAATGAAATATGGGAAGATTAGGGGTTAAGGTGGGTTTATTTTGGGTTTAATGCGAGGATAGATTAATATCAGCAGACCGTCAAAAGGTGGCATTATTCCCATCAATTTTTCCAATGAAAAACAAATTTTTATGCTAAAATGAAAAACAATTTGGATATGTATTGTGTCAAACATCTGTTTTTATTTTGAGAAGATTTTTAATTGTAACTTTTATGSTTATACCCATTAAGTGTACATTATATGTTTACTTAGTTTATAACAAAACAAAAAAAGCTAAAACATTAATACTGTTGTGTTAGACCATACTAGTGTATGTTTATTGGCCCATTGTTGTTTACGACCTGATAGTGTTAACATTAGCTTGTATATAAACTCTTCTTTACAACTTAATAAAAACTAAGGGAAATTAATTCCTGACATGGTATCAAAGCCTCTAAAATTCTAAACCCTTAATTTTTATTTTTATTTTCCTTTTCCTACTAGGCTCTACTGCTTAATCAACAATGGTTGATGATGGAAAGACGATTTCTTCTAATTTTCTATATATCTAATCGAATTGATAAATCGAAATTATATTGTACCCATTGTCATYGATCGGGTCACAATTATGCTTCTTGTTTCTTAGTTCACAATCTTCCCGATTGGTGGCTCCTGAAATTCGGCAACCATGTGCGGGCGGATGCTACAACGCCACTTAGTACTCCTGTTGTCTCATCTACTGAAGAAGCAGTCTCATCAAGCGTCTCGTCTAGTAATACTGAATGTTTTCTTGTTTCTAATGTCGCTGCAATGAATCATCATGTTGGCTTTCCTTCTTTGGGAATTTCTAATAATTCTAATACTTCTTATGTTAGTGTTGTTTCTAATRTCGCTTCCATGTCTCATCAGTCTGACTTCCCTACTTTGGGAAGTGTCTTCGACATTTCTTCTAATTCTGATCATTCTTCTGTTGGTGACTCTTTTCATCGGTGTCCTGGATTATAGATACGGTCGCTTCTCATCATGTTACGGGTCATGAATTATCCCTACATGGTGTCCAATCGATTATACCTTGCCCGGTTGGTCTTCCCGATGGTGATAAAGTGACGCCTAAGAAGGAGAGTCGTGTATTTTTGGCTGATGGAATTATTCTTGAACATATTTTATTTGTTCCAAAATTGAATTGCACAGTTTGATATTAGTTCCGAGCAGCCAGAACACCCCTCGTACCGGCAGTAACATTGCAGCAACAATTGGCAGTTTAGTCACTACTCATAACAACAGCAACGTTTACTGCCCAGTCTCGTTGGAACTACCAGCAGTCAGGGCCACAGCTCCTAAGCAACTCTTGCCACTCACCACAGATCGCCAACGAYTGCTGTTGTACCTAATAGTGTTGCTGATCCGGCATCCCCTGCTGTTTACAAGGCATATGACAACCCTGCTACATGGCAAGCGATGATGCTCTCCTATTCGCAGCTCCTCTTGCTTGTAGTGACTACGATCGACACCCTCCGGCTTGGCACCGTGATTACATCGCACATACTATCTCTCTTTCTAATCCATCTCGAAGTTCATCGTATTCTACACACTCCTAAGGTACACCCCATCCTTTAGCACATTTTGTGAATTGTATTAATTTTATATGTGCCATCGAGTTTTTATTGCATCCATTGATGTGGGGGTTGAGCCACGAAATTTTAAAGAAACTATGAAGCATGAAGGGTGGAAAGAGGCAATGCAAAAAAGAAATTTCTACATTAGGAGATAATGGCACTTGGGTAGTGGAAACATTACCTATCGGGAAGAAGGCTCTTGGGTGCAAAGGGGTCTACAAAATAAAACATAATTCTGATGGMACTGTTAAAGGATTGAAAGCTCAACTTGTTATTTTTGGTTATCATCAAGTTGAAGGTATTGACTATACCGAGACATTTGCTCTTATGGAAAAGATGGTGACTTTTCATGCTTTACTTGATGTTGCTGCTGTAAAAAATTAGGAACTTCTTCAAATGGATGTTTACAATGCCTTTTTACATAGTAATCTAGATGTGGAGGTTTATATGAAACCCCCTCCTGGTTTTCATTGCTCTAAGCCTGGAGTGGTTTGTGTTGGATCGACTGAACAATACAAGAGGGGGGTGAATTGTATTGGAACTTAAGCACTTTTTGAGGAATTAAAAGAAACTTAAACTATGTAATTTGAGACTAGAGATTTTTCCAACACAGAAACTCTCAAGACAAACGCCAAGAGAGGAAAACTGTGGCCTGATGCAACACATGACTTTGTCTATATTATATTAGGATGTAACACCTAAATACAATCTAAGGCCCTCGTTGAACCCTCGTTCTCAGTTCACAGTGAACTTCTTGAACCCTCTAGCTCTCGATTTCCCTTGAAATCCCTCGGTTATGAAACTCACAACCCCTCGCTTCAATACGCAGAAAGAAGCACTTTACAACTCAATAACAATAACCTAAATGCTTGGCATCAATATGAAAGTAATAGCTCTGGTTGAATTCTTTGCTAAAGTGTGTGTTTGATTACTTACCAACTTAATGTATTTATAGTGTGATCAGTAAGCGTTGAAAGAAAGCGGTAGTCCACCACCACATTACTCCCTTTTTTGTGGGAGTGACGCTTGTAGTGGAACTTGACTACCAAGCTCCATAACACCACGATCCCAGTCAGTCATTTTTAACCCTTAAATATCTCAGTTAGTTGGATTAATATAGCCAATAACAGACGTTTTCCCTTAAAACAAACTTTCCTATATTTAAGGAATTCTTTAAAACACACGAGATCTTTTTTCAGAAAAAAATTTTATTCAAAAAGATATAATATAAAGTTTTTAAGAAATATTCTAACAGAAAAATAATCTTTAATATTTTATAAAAAGATTTTTATTTTATTCTATAAACAATTATTCTTAGGCCTTTATTTGATATATATATCTTTATATAAAATAATAGATGAAAATCTCTTTAATAAAATAAATCACAAACTTAATATTATTTCCTTTTTATGCTTTGAGCAATTATTCCATATTTTATGCCAAACAGTACAATAAATCTAGAAACCCTAAACCTACTGTACCACTATGTCGAGTCATCTTTTCCAAGGAACTCAACCTTCCTTGATCTTGAACTTCTTCCTTGAGTTCTTCCAAAACATCTAATAATCACAGGAACTCCTTCCTTCTCCTAAGGATGTCCTCGATCCATTAAGATTCCTTGAAGCATGGATCCTTTAAACATATCACTAAACACACATATTAGATAATAATGCATAGAGTTTGCTTTGTTGGTTTGGAGTGTCATTCATCAAAACTTAGGGTTCAACAGTTTGTCGTCTCTRGAAGTCATTGTATGGTTTACGACAAGCCCTCAAATGTTGGTTTGCTAAGCTCGCTACTTCTCTTAATTAACAGGAACGATTTTTCTCAATCCTACTCTAATTTTTCTCTTTTCACCATAATTAGCGGAAGTACACATCTTAGCATTTTGGTCTATGTGGATAACCTGATTATTTATGGGAATGATTTTCATGCGACTTCTGCATTTAAGAAATATTTAAGTGATTGCTTTCATATGAAAGATCTTGGATTGTTGAAATAAGTTATTGGTATTAAGGTGGCTCGGATTCCTGCTGAGGGTATTTTCTTGTGTTAGCAAAAATATACTCTTGATATTATTACGGAGACAAGCTTATTAGGGGCTCGTCCGGCTAGTTTTTTGATTGAGTAAAATCACACCTTGGCCACTTCTAATGGCGAGTTGTTCGAGGACCCAAAGATGTATCGCCAACGTGTGGGTTGGTTGATTTATTTATCTTTTACTCGGCTTGATTTGGCACACACCGTTCATATTTTGTCTTAAKTCATGCAACTTCCTCGGCAATAACATTGGGATGCGGCTCTTCGTTAATTACGATATCTTAAAGGGTGCCCGAGTCAAGGTATTCTCTCGAGTGCCGRTTGTGATTTGCAATTGACAGGTTGATGTGATTCAGTTTGGGCGAGTTGTCCCCTAACAAGACACTCATTATCCGGTTGGTTTGTGTTTCTTGGTGGTTCTCTAGTTTCTTGGAAAACCAAGAAACAACATAGTGTCTCCCGCTCTTCCGCCGAGGCAGAGTACTGTTCTATGGCTGCTATTACTGCAGAATTAAAGTGGCTTAAAACCTTGCTTACTAGCTTAGGTGTGCGCGCATCCATGGGTGATCAATCTATTTTGTGATAGTAAGTCTACGTTGCACATTGCACAAAACCCAGTTTTTCATGAGCGCACTAAACGTATTGAGGTTGATTGTCATTATGTTCATGATGCTATTCATGATTGTATTATTCGGACTTCCTATGTTAGGACAGAAGAGCAACTTGCGGATATTATTACGAAAGCTTTAGGAAAGCGATAGTTTTGCTATTTCCTTGACAAGTTGTGCATTTGTGATTTGCATGCTGCAAMTTGAGGGGGGGTGTTAGACCATACTAGTGTATGTTTATTGGCCCATTATTGTTTACAGCCCGATAGTGTTCTTATTAACTTGTATATAAACTATTCTTTACAGCTTAATGAAAACTAAGGGAAATTAATTCTTGATGCTTATTATTTAAACTTCTGTAGCTTTATGGTAGGAAAAAAAAAGTTGAGATTACATTCTGTGTAGTTAGTTAGACACTAGTTATGTAGCTAGATGAGGCTTCTTGTTGGACCAATGTGCAATAAATGCTAACTATGGAAATTGATAATATTTCTGCAAGGTCCCACAACAGGAATTCTTGTCAAAGGCATGCATGAGAGACCATTATACATTATCAACGACAAATTGGATGTGAGTAGTGGATAATTTAGTTAGTTAGAGCTTTGTCCTACTATAAGATATCCTAAAATTGATTATCATACTCATCCTGGATTGTGACACTCTAAACACACACATAAAAAAAATTTAAAAAAAAATCGACAACTTTGATGGATATCTAGCCAATATAGACAATTAGAGAGTTAAGAGTTGGGATGGAGGATACAAGATAGATGCTGTCTCTTATACACATCTAGATGTGTATAAGAGACAGACTATAAGATATCCTAAAATTGATTATCATACTCATCCTGGATTGTGACACTCTAAACACACACATAAAAAAAATTTAAAAAAAAATCGACAACTTTGATGGATATCTAGCCAATATAGACAATTAGAGAGTTAAGAGTTGGGATGGAGGATACAAGATAGATGTCCTTGTGAACTTATTTTCGATTTAATTCATTAGTTCAGTTATTTTTATTCTTCTTTTCGCACTTTAGTTTTCATAGAATATTACAATTTACTCCCCTACCTATCACGTGGGTTTAGGCAAAATAAGTCTTTTTCTTTCAACTACCTAAGCATTTATATATAACCTCCGTTTTTTTAGATGTCTCACTTTGAGTTTTTGTGGTTTTTAAGGCAAAATTTTGGTGTAAGTGATTAGGTGAGTAGAAAGATAATTTAATAAAGTATGCGTGACCCATAGATGAGAAAGGTAGAGAGAAAGGTGGTGTGGACCCCAAATAAGTAGAAAGTAACTGAGAATTATATGATAATTTATAGTAATCGTTTTAAGTGATTAGGTTAAGAACATCCATTTATATATACTAGTGTGCCCCGGCGCACGCACGCGCGCCGTGATCCACTTTAACTGATGAAAAAATGTAGGTTAATATGTTTGTTATATGTATTTAGTGTTAGCCGTTGTAATTATTTTTATCAAAATTCTAAACAGCAAGGTTAATGAAGTTATGGTTTTTTGATTTTTGAAACTAAAATTACCAAAGTAAAGCTATCATCTTCACTTTCACATTCAACAAGAAGCTGTTTAAGAAGCATTTTAATGTATACTTACATTCATCGACATTAGCATTTACATTATCATTTAAGAGGCCAAAAACCCATAGTCATCCCAGTGCAAGAAACCACTTAAGAAAAGCAAAAAGGATAAGTACTTCATAACTGTCATTCCTCCCATCGGTTCAAAATGGAAGAAGAATTTCCTAGGTGTTTTTACTCCATTGCTCGACGTCCGCTATAGAATGGTTTGGTGGCTTCATCTATCATACTAACAAGCAATAGTTAGTTTGACCTCTTAAATTGGAATATTTTGACACACCATCAAAAGGCAATAGATCATATAAACATTACACACAATGTTGGTTGTGCTAAAGTCGGTAACACATATGGCGTTCACAACACTACAGTTTCTAGCTTTAGAGATGCAATTGCAAGCGGTAGTGTGGTGGATGTCAGAACAGCTGCATTGAAGTGCAAGTGATAGTGTGCTAAAGGTAGAAGTGTAACACAACTAAAGGTTTGCAATAATTCACAGGATTTGTTATCATTAGGGCCTTTCAATTTAAGGTGGAGCTCTCAAGTGTCCACATTCATATATTCATAAACAAATAAAATGAGGAAAACASAGACCATAAATTTACCAAATGATCCCAACGCTTTAGAAAAACAAAATTTCATCAGACTATGTCTATCTCAAATTAAGCTACATACTTGTGTCGCCAACCTTCATATGAAATCTGTAATCCCTCATGGTGTAGTATTTATGTTGCTAAAAGCATCACCAGAGCTTAAACAGGTTGTTAGAAGGGCAGCAGCAAGGATATGCTATTGAAGTGAATCCATTCATCAGTCCAATGTTTGATAATAAGGAAAGTCAAAAAATATGCAATGAAACACATGAGTTAGCAACTCTTTTATATTTAATGACCCCTCTCACAAAGTCATTGAGGAATCCATAATCAGTATAAGAACTCAATCAGACCAATTTTCATCATTCATTATTCACATATCACTTGCAATTGCATCTTATCCTCCCAGGTCACATTATTTCCTCATAACTTTAACATCAAGTATATTAATGAACTATTAATATTAACACAAATATGAACATCGATAAATATGAACCAAAATATCAGCAATCATCATTAGGGCTTATAATCATTCTCATCATTAATAAACATTATCAGTATCAATATGCAGAAATAATGAGAAAGGGTTTAGGAATCAAACAGGATTCAACGAAATTCAAGATAGAGTTGAGGGGCCACATCCTCCACATTGTTGAGAAGGTTGTATTTTACTCGTAACAAATCAACATCAGACATGAGTTGTTCTTAATTCAAAATTTACAAAGGTAGAAGATCCGACGTCTTCAGCTGCATTTTTTTACCCAATCAAGTAGCATGAAGAATCCGATGAAAGAGTGAAATGAACTCGGATATTTGATAATTACAATAACTTCTTGAACTACACAGGAAAGAAAGTAAGGAAACTGCTACCATAAAGAAAGATAGAGATAAATTWAAAATGAACTCATCATAGAAATCACATATAGCAATACAAGAGTGAAATTATCCCCACTACTCTTCCATTGTAGCACCCAGCACCCCCTCGTTCCCTTATCCTTCATTGTCAATGACTTCACGACCTGGATTTGCAAACACAACAGATTAAGTTATTTGATAATTTCATACTCAGAATAAGAATAAAAATGCAATACAAAACAGATGTGGTCCAGGAACAGACCCTAAAATATAATGAGTTGTCTCTAAATTTATCACCCAATCCCACATAGTCCTTCAATATTTTAGCTAGMTCTTTCTACAACCAAAAGCATATTACATCAGATGTTTGCTAAAACAAACAAATAAAGTTGAACCATGCCCAAATAGCTTATCGGGTCTCGCTTAATTTGATATGTGAAAAATAAGACCAAAACATGCTCAAGTATCAACTCATAATTACAATGTAATTCGTCCAAAACTATTAGTTAAAAAGCTGCTCAAAGTTCGACTAAAACAACTCAAAAATTTGCTGAACATACAACCTTTGAGCTACTTAAACTCTTAAACCTCTTCTTTATCCCACAATGAGTTAAGAACCCAAAAGACTATTGATTTTTAGCATCACAAAAACATACACGTTGACATTCTGCAGCAAAACATAAGCTTAAGAAACTAATATATTCCAACTAAACCATATCACAATGAATTGGATATACTTAGTAAGGTGATCATATAACATTCTACAATATAAATATACTGACATACACCTATGCAATATAATCTTCCAAAATCTGAGCAATTTGGTGACCTCGAAAACAGAAGCTTAAATTCAATTTGCCCAGTTGCTTTATTCCCCTGTTGTATTGGGTACTGTGTTGGTGATGATTTACAGTTTCTACAATTTCATTAAATATATAAACTGTTACATAGAATTCATACCTCATAGAAGAGCATATAAGATTCTTTAGTAACAAGGTCAATGAGATGCTAGCCATTACTCGAAATAGCTATTCTGATACAGCTATAATACCTCGATCCGTAAGGCAACTTTATGGCATTTGAAGCATTAAGTCACCCTATCATTCTTTTCACGGGCTTCATTCACTCGTTGTTGACACTTTTTTCTCTGCAATGTTCACACTTTTAGTATATATAACATCACCCTAGATCAGGAGATTACATATCATGTTCAGCTACTGCCTGCCAAGCTGTCTCCCAGCATAATATGCAGGCAGTGTTGCTAGGTACTCTTGCTTTTATTTCTATTAACTGCAAATGCGTGTTGTACATTTTATAGATAATAAAAATACAGTTAAGCAGCGGATCGGAACAGAAAGATACCAGTAAAAAGTGCAATCTGCTACTGTGACAATAACTAGCTTCTCATCGCCATTTACATGTAAAATTTAGTGTTGCTTATAAAGAATAATGCAAAAATTATCTGGTGATGATAATTGATACAGCATATACTTATAAGTCATAAGAGATGCCTGAAATGTTTTATATAAGTAAATATGCTAATAAATCCTCTATAAATGAATTAATCATCAAAGTATATATTATACAAGTACAAAATACCCAATAATGAAGAAAGACAAACAGGATATCATGGACTTTAATGCAGCAATTGAAAAGATCATGAAAAGATTAGTCTGTGGCATTAATCTCAACGAGTTTTACTCTCTTTCCACAAACCCACCATCACTATGACGCAGTTTATAGAAATTCCACTACAACCGTCCTGCAACACACACCCCCAGCCCACAGTTTCCCCTACGTTATTAGTTGTAATTCTTAAAAAGCTGAAGCATAGTGCCATCATTATTTCAGTCATAATAGCATTGGTTATAAAGGTTGAAATCCTCAGATCATTGGGACATTCGACTGATCCAAGCAATAAGGTATTGTATGTGGCAATATATCCAGGTCTATTCCTCGGCAATTATCATCAAAATCCAAACTGAAAATTTAAGGTCTCTAACAGCAAACATTGGAAATCCAAAATCATCAACATATGACTGTCAATTACAATCAATGGAGATAGAGAATCATTCTCATTGGTTGGAATTTCAAATAAAAGAAAATAAACTGGCATCACTAAAAAATTCAAACATCACTACAATTACAATGCATAACTTCAACTGCCTATTTTTTTATTCATGAATTTATGGGAAAAAACTATTGTAGCAAATTCAATCAAAAGAATGATTCTTTTTCTCCACAAACGAACTTGAACATTAGCATACAAATTCGCATATTCAATTCAGGCAACTCATTCATGAGTTGAATGCTATTGTAAGTAGGTGTCATCAAACTCGAGGTAGAACATGACTAATTCAGGTTACAATGATACAACATATGCTAAAAGGGAATTCCATTTAACCCAGTAAGAATGAATACTTCAAAGTTATTAGAAAATATTTGAGGGTTTATCACAATATGTGAAAAAGGAACGAATATTTTAAAAGAAAAATGTCATCATCTTTAATTCTTTAAAGCACATAACTTGACAGCCTACAACCCCTAAATCATGCACAAAACATAATCTTAACTCTAAGTTAGCAAACAATTAAAGTACAAACTTCTAATACACTAATCAAGATAAGAGTGCTTAAAACAATAAATATTTTCCTAAATTCTGACTTCAGAATGTAATACTACCGACTCTATGTTTGTGTACAGTCAACAAGAATAAGATTTCACCAATAGAACAGTTTAARGTATAAACAAATCATCAAATATATTTAAGCCAGAATTTGAAACCAGATATACTCTCAACCGCAATATTATTGAAGAAGCCAATAAGTCCAGTACTGACAATCAATAAGGAGAGCTAAGCCCCACTTTAGGAACGGAGACTGGAATATTTGCATCTTCTTCCTTGACCTCCAATCTTGCTTGCTTAGCTTAAACAAATCATTTTCAATCATCCTGCAATTAATTAGATTCCAATGTACCAACAATAAGATGATGTCCTTCAAAAAACAAAAAACAATAAGATGATGAACYGTACCAACCAATAATCTGAAAATCCCAAAACCATATTTAATCATGACCCAACATCACAATATTATACTCTAGGTAATAGTATGATAATTCTTTTATTATTTAATCGTAGGCCAACATGTAGGCACCCACAATGCCACAACAATCAAAGCCATCAAATTAGGAGAATGATGCTCAATGTTATCTAATTTATAAGAACGGAGAAAAAAATACAAACCAGCATCATTTTTTAAAAAGAAATCAGAAACCCCCCATTTCAATTTAACCAAAAGAAGCCAAGCAAAGATAAATATGCCTCTTTGCCTTACCCTGGTTTGAAGGAAGACGATGCATGAATCAGACATGAATAAATTACAATCATACGAAATACACACAGCAAATAACAATTGCAAAGATGGATATAAAATACCTCTTTTTCATATTTGGTGTAGAGTTCCTCAAATTCTTAATCCCAGCAGTCAAACGAATCTAAAACACATCAGGACTGCAGTACTGGCCTCAAACCCTAAAACCTCAAGACTGTAATACTGGTCTCCCAAAATGAACAGAACATAATCAGAGGAGGAATGACATTAAGATAAGAGTGCTTAAACCAATAAAACAATCAGAGGAGGAATAACATTAAGATAAGAGTGTGAAAACAACAASTTCATTGCCCATTAAATTAATCAACGCATTCAATTAATCAATGCATTCAATTAATCATGCAATTAATCACAGCAACTTCAACAGCAACTTCAATTAGTCACAACACATAAGGTCAAAGGAGTAACAACATCACACACTCACCTGCAGAAGACTGGCGCAGGGGACCATCTTCTAGTCCGCCTTCCAAACATTGAACAACCTCCAAAGCAGCCAACGGTAGACCTCACCGTCGATACCCTCTTTGGGCCCCATAGGTCGCACACAATT
>SNQN01005874.1:0-37292 GCA_008642245.1 Bassia scoparia
GGGATGATTTTTGTTTACAGTGAAGAAAACAAGATCATGCTTCATCAATTCAAGATTAATTGATGGGATCTGATGAAACCAAAAACAATTGATCAAGATCATGCTTCATTGTTAACTCTGATTTTCCTTTGAATGATTTCGTTTGCTAAAAACCAAAAACAATTGAYCAAGATCTTGATAGCTGAAAGATAGAGGAAGATGAATGGTGATAAACATTGATTGATGAAGATCTTGCTAGCTGAAGGGTAGAGGAAGGTGAATGGAGGAGGTCAATGATAACAGTTGAATGTGATAAATCTTTATCTGTTTATTAGTCGGTCTATGGTGATAAGTTAAAGTTTTTTGAAGTTTTGCTTATGTTTACACATTACACCTGTCATCTATTATTTGACTTTATTTTTTTCCTTTTTATTGCATGATAATAAATATTCAACTGTTATTAAACACTATCTTTATACGCCGTATACCCCCGAGTTTTCTATATTGATATGTTTAATCGTTCCACTTTTTATTTTGAGATTTCTTAAAAATTTGTTCTACACAAATTTAAACATCAATTTACAAAATTTTACCTTTTATATTCACTCTAGCATTAATAAATGTCTGAATTTGATTATATTTTATTATAGGTAAATAACAAGTAACGTACATCTTCAAAATCAAAAAAAGTGTTGCAATTCAATAAAAATATACGAAGTATAACTAACTTATCAAATTGTTCCAAGTAACGTAAAAATAACGTATGGAATGTATAACATTTTCTTTACCGGTATTTAAATTTACTCACATATTTCACAAGTACTAAAAATTTAAAGAAAAATTTGTAAATACCGTGCATCGCACTGGTCAAAAACTAGTACTAATACTAATACTATACTAATACTATACTCCTCACCTAATACTCCTCACCAAAAAAAAAACTAATAATACTAATACTCATACTAATACTAATACTATAATAATACTAATACTAGACCACTGTTGCCACTACCAGTCTACCACCACCTACCGGCAACAACCACAAACCACCGCTAACAATCAAACCTCAACTACGAATCACCCTATCATCACAAGGCCTCCAAAACTGAGATAGCAACCGCACAAGACCTCCAAAACTGATAGCGTCAAATTGTAAACTAGTAAGTAGTTTAGTGGTAACGTCCAAAGCCTCATATCCTATTAGTCAAWTTTTTGGATAAGAAATTTTTTATTATATGAATATTTCTTTTAATTTTTAAATTTTTTCTATAATTTCAAACCAAACAACCCTTTTCAACTTTCAAAAAAAAAAATTGGGAAATTCTAAGCTATACCCATGAGGTTTGACACTTTCTAACCTGTCTCCAATATTTTTGAAAGTTCTAAACTGTACCCATGAACTGCTTTCATTTTCTCAACTATACCCCTCCCTAATTCTTTCATTAACTTTTGGTTAAAAAAACTGTTAACTTTAAATCCCCTCTCTTCCCTCCACCACAACCCACCATGGCCACCACCAACCCTCACCAATGAACCCCAACCACCGCCAAAACCCATATGCCTAGCTGAACCCACGCAGCCCCATCATCACCACTTACGCAGCCTCATTAACACTTACACAGCCCTTGAATTTAGGGTTTATACCAAATCAATTTGYGGCAAAATCTTGGGTTTATGCGAAATTAATTTGGGGCAAAATAAATGTAGTGTTTATACCAAATCAAATTCAAAACCAAATTGGGGCATTAATGTTGGTAATGCCCTATGAGGAGCAGGAGGAGGTTGAATGTTGGTCGAAGGTTGAAGGCGAAGGCGAATTAAGGTGTAAGTCGAAAGTTGAAGGCGGAGGCGAAGGACGAAGTGGTTAGAGGTGTTGGTTGAAGGTCGAAGGCGAAGGAAGAGGAGAGAGATAGGAGCGACGGTTGGTGGTGGGCAGCTTCGAAGGCGATGGTGATGGGATTGAGGCTGTACAATGTTGGTGATGTGCGACAGTGATGGGAGTAAGCTAAGGTTGGTGATGTGCGAAGGAAGAGGAGAGAGATGGGAGTGAGGGTTGGTGGTTGCCAGTGAGTGTGGTGCGAGGGTGGTGGTAATGGAGCATAGTGGTGGTGGTAGTGTAYAGGTGGTGGTTATGGGAGATTTAGGAGGGGTATTAGGGAGGYGTTCYATCYTYACTAGGRTGGGGTTCYATCGTGGTTAGYCTGGGKTGYGRTGTGGTGGTTGTGAGAGAGGAGGGAGGGGTCATGGGTTTTGGTGAGGATTGGTGGTGGGTTGTGGTGGAGGAAAAGAGAGTATTTATGTTTTTTATTTTCTTTAATTTATTTATTTAAAGTTAACGGTTTTTTAACGGAGGAATTTGGGAGGGGTATAGCTGTTAAAATGAGAGCAGTTCATGGGTACAGTTTAGAACTTTTAAAAAGCTTGGAGATAGCTTAGAAAGTGTCAAACCTCATGGGTATAGCTTAGAATTTCCCAAACAAATTTATTATATTTTTAAAGTAAAATTAGCAATTGTAATCTCCATTAAATTCTAAGTTTTCTTCATAACCCTTTTTTTTTTTTTTTTTTTTTTTTTGCATGTAACTTGAAATGTTTTTTTACTTTAATATATTAAAGTGACATTTTTTTGGATTAAAAAAAATTGTTTTGTATTTCTATTTTGTGTTCTAAATGCCCATTTTAAGATCTTGAATAGGGCTTTCGTAACCTTAGTGTCGTCTCTGCTACTTAAATTTCAACAAACACAATAAGAAATTAAACTAAATTTTTCATAGATATAAATGTATGCAAGTTTAGCTAACCAAAATTCGTAGCAATGATTGTATGATAAATAACCTGAAAAGTCGTAAATCATTGTGTTTATCATTGAAATGACTGTTAAATTTCAAATACCTCTTGGGTCATAGTTGCAGCCGTTTAGAATTGAAATATTTGTTTTCCATAATAAATACAGCCACCAAAACACCATTGTACCGATAATTAACTAATAGACATCACATCACATACATTTAGCACGAAATTAGTCACATAAAAGGTCAAAAACAACATATTACATACCGCCAAATATTTCAACATATTGGATACAAAAAATGGTAGAGAARGTGAACACAAAAGAGCAAAGAATATGAAGAGAAGAGGTAGAAAAACACARTGTAAACATGAAAGGACAAAATTGAAATGAGTTAAAGATAAGARGATTAATGTAAGAGAGAGTAGAGGGAAAGGACAAAGAAAAGGAAAGACCCAATTTACAAACGAGTTAAAGATGAGATGCGTTGAGCAATACAATACATGACACATGTCACTTTGATATGAAACACATTTACAAAAATGCTCCGGGAAGAGATGACACGTGTCATTTTAAATTCACTAACGATGACGGTTGACAATGGGGTTGAATGGTTGATTGCTGAAGGGTGTTGAAGGTTAACAATTGACTAATGAGGTTAGTGTGGTATATTTATATCTATATCACAGTTGAATTTGAATTGGGCAAGCCTTATGTTATTGGACACTCAATTCTCACTAAATTCTCTATTCAATTGGGTAAGCCTCATATTCGTTCTTAAGCAAAACACATATCCTAATTTGTGACAAATTTGCAAGTCAATGCATAAAATTAAATAGTTATTTAAGAATCTATCTATCTAATCTAATAATACTAAACCAATCTATCTATAACTATAACTAAAATTAGGACATTAATGATGTCATCAATGTACATGTGTCAAAATCTCAAGTAAAAATTCCCCTCCAAAACTACTTTTGATAAAATTTTCTAAGGCCTTGTTTGGCAACCAGCTTTTTAGCTGGCTTTTGGCTTGTCAAAATGGTCAAACAGCCAAAAAAAGTGTTTGGTAAATAGCCCGTTGGTTGGCTAAAAAGCCAGCTTTTCAGCCAAAAGCTACTTGGAGTAGCTTCTCATGTTGGCTTTTGGCTTGTCAAATTTAAAATTACATTTTTACCCTTAGTTTACCTACAATTAATAATTAATAATTAATAATTAATAATCAATAATTAATAATTAATAATTAATAATTAATATTAATAATTAATAATTAATAATTAAATAATTAATAATTAATAATTAATAATTAATAATTAATAATTAATAATTAATAATTAATAATTAATAAACCAGCCAACAGTCGTTTGCCAAACAGGGCCTGAGTTTTTTTTTATTTTATATAAAATTCTTTAACTATTTATTTTTCCAAGATGTTATTAATTTCTATTTTGTACATTCCACTAAAAAAAATAATTCTATTGTACATCTCTATTATATAAGCCAAGGGAGAGCATGGTGTCCCACTTGGAATTGACAGCTTTACCCTTCATCCAATAAATTACTAAAAATGTTTTAAATCCCTTCCTAATTTGCATGTGTAAGAAGGAATGTTTAACACATTTAACGTAAAAGGAAAATTTTATACCTAAATATGACGACATAGCTAATTAAAGCAATATTCAAATATTGTGAACTAAAACTTACATATGGAGTATATAGCTTAATTCTATCTAAACATTGGTTTGCAATAACAATTATTTTCTCATTCTTTTTTAACAAAATTTTATAACTGTCATTTATATAAGTTGAAGTAATGTATATAATTAACTTGACAACGCACATATCGCGTGCAATAAAGATCTAGTACTTTATTAAATGAAGCTAATGAACGAAATAATTTATCAACATATCTAATGCCCCATTTCTATATATTTTCTCAATTATTATTTAATTTTTCTATTATTTCTACCATGTAGATTATAATAGTTTTCTATTATACTCTAACAAAATTTAATTTAAATATATTTCATCTACGAGTATCAAAGCCGTGCATTGCACGGGGCTAAATCTAGTCCCCACAAATATAACTTTTCCCTCTCAAACCTTCTTATTCTCCCCCCAAACCTATTAATTTTTAATTTTTATGTTTTTTTACGTTACATTTATTTTATTATCAATTCCCTAGAAACATTTATTTGATTAATGTCATTTTTAATCATATTGTACAAGTAGTTTTTTCAACTTTATAGTTTTAATAATTAATAAAATAAAGTAATTTGAAAATTTTATCATTTTAAAAAATTTAAATATTTTTTGTCAATTTTTTTTGCATTCTTAAATACAATTTTTATTTTCTTAAAATTAAAATTGCGATCATTTTCTCCGGATCATCTAGTAATTTTTTAAAGTTCATCACAATGGTTTGAGCTAGAATTCAAAAGGCTTCATCAACTTATATAATTTTTTTTAACGGGAAATACAAGTTAAAATATTATAAAGCAATATTCGAGGTTACATCAACAATAATTTCAGTTGGCACTTCCTCTAACCACACTGAGAAGGAGCCAAACTAACGACTAAGATGCGCAAGGCGATGTGCAACCTTATTGACATTTCTACGAACAAAAGAAAAATTAAAATAAGAACATAAACCTCTAAAAACTAGTATATCTCGAACAATATTGCCAAAACTAGAATTATCCAAGGATTCCTTTCGTAGCGAGTTGTATAAGTACTGGCAATTCGTCTTTACTACTAAGGACCTCAACCCTGCCTCCCAAGCTGTACGCACCACCATACGCAGAACAAGAGTCTCTACCACCTCCACTGATACTCCTTGCTGCACCACGTCACAAACTGCAAGCCGTACATCCCCTATACTATCCCTTACTACGCCACCTAAACCAACTCTTCCATCCTCAAATAATGGTGCATATGAGTTTAGCTTTAACATACCCATTGGTGGTGCTTTCCATTTGTTATCTTCTATTGTATTTCCAACCAGTGTAGCAATTCGAGTCTCCTCAACCGCATCCAACTCGCCCATGAGTGTTTGAACTTTCGAATGCACAAGTTYAATAGGTACCTTCATTGATTCAAAAAACCACTTATTTCGCCTTAACCACAAATTCCAAAACAAGCCCCAAAAAGTCTACCACCAGTCCTCCTCTTTAACACGCTGATACAAGCTAAGCAATAAGCACCCATTCCTACACCGTTTTGTCCACCAGCTCATGCGTATCCAGCCTGAGTGTAGATGATTGCCATATCACCTTCGTTTCATTGCACATAAACAGGGCATGGAACAATGATTCCTCTTCTTCCCCTTACATAGAACAACAGGTGTCAACCTTCATTCCACGTCTAGATAAATTCAAGCTTACTTGCATCCCATTATGTAAAACCTTCCAACCGAAAAGCTTTATTTTTTTATGGTAACTTTGTTTTCCATAATTGTTTCCAAATGATTCCACCTTTTAATTCTAAGCATGATGCTTTTTGAGTGTTGCGAACTTGTAAGGCAAGATAATATGCGCTTTTAACTATGAAGGCACCCCTTTTCTCATACACCCATGTCCAACAATCGCAAGTAGGGAATTGTGGTAAAACCTCATCAATAATAGCTTTCGCCTCTCATGTGGTAAAAATAGAATTTACCAAATCTTCCTTCCATTCACCGTTGTCTATTAAATCTCTCACTAGAGCTGGACCATCATGTGTTTCCTTAARAGTCGAGAACACCTTGAAACTCGAAAGATTAGTGACCCATGGATCCCTCCACAAATCAATGCTACATCTATCTCCAACCATCCATTTCACACCTTTTTGCAGTAGTTCACGAGCTGCACAAATCAACCTCCATGTATAGCTAGCCATGGAACTTACTTTAGCTTTCATAAAGGAGGAACTTGGTAATATTTGCCTTTTAGAACCTTTGCCATTAAAGAATTTAGCTTTGTAAGAAGTCTCCAACCTTGCTTAGCTAGCATTGCTTGATTAAAGGCTCGCAAATTCCGAAAACCCAAACCACCCTCTTTTTTTGAAGCATACAATTTCTCCCATCCCACCCAAGCCATCCTCTTTTCCTCCTTCCTTTGTCCCCAGAAAAAATTTCGACWAAGTACCTCAATCTCATCTAGAATTCCACAAGGGATCTCAAAGCACTGCATAGAATATGTAGGTATTGCTTGTGCCACAGTTTTGATCAATACCTCTCTTCCTGCTTGTGATAGAAAGCCTTCCATCCTTTCAGCTTCTTTAGGACCTTTTCTTGCATGGATTTGAACACCAATTTTTTGGAATTTCCAACAAAAGTTGGAAGCCTTATATATTTATCGTGTCTATCAACGACCTTAAACGATAACTTCATCCGAAGAATTTCTTTCTTTTCAAGATCAATGTTTTGCTAAAAGACACTTCTAACTTGTCCAAATTTAACTTATGGCCCAACGCAGCTTCATAAGTAGAAAAATTTCCACCACAATGTCTCTATCCTACTCATTTTCTCTCACAGATAATAAACTTTATCAGCGAGATAAGTGAGAAATAAGAGGACTCTTTTACCAATTTTCAGACCATGTATTTCCTTTTTGGCTTCAGCTTCACAAAGTAAAGAGGAGAAACCCTCTGCCACACAAGATGAAAAAAAGGGCGATAAAGGATCCCCTTGTCTTAGACTCCTAGAAGGATGAAAATTCCTTGCTGACTGGCCATTGATGAGAAGAGAAAGAGAAGCTGATTTAAACACAACTCGTATCGAACCAACAAAGCAACTCGGGAATCCAAGCTTGAGCATCATGTTTTCCAAGAACGACCACTCACCCTATCGTAGGACTTACTCATATCGAGCTTCAGCTCCAAGAAGCCTTCTTTTCTGTCTTTTTCTTACACAAATAATGGAAACATTCATATGCCACTAAAATATTATCAATTATCAGCCTTCCCGGAACAAAGCCACTTTGAGACTCATGGATAATGTCAGGCAATACTAGTTTCAAACGATTTGCAAGAACCTTCGAAACTAGTTTATATAAAACATTTACATAAGCTTATTGGTCTGTAATCAACAGGAGACTCACACACTTTTTTCTTTGGAATTAAAGTAATATAAGTCTGATTAATTAGACCAACATCATCCCGACCATTCAGAATAGCAATGAATTTGCTAATAATATTAGGACCGATAGTATGCCAAAATTTRTGATAAAATAAAGCACACATACCGTCGGGCCACGGGGCTTTGGTTGGCCTGGTACATTTGATTTAATGCCGCCACCACTTCCTCTCCCGTGTATAGTTGTAGAAGCAGAGCAGACATAGGCTCCGTGACTAGGGGTTGTACACATGATAAAACCGGATCCATGTCCAATGTCGGGGCAACTGTAAAAAGTTGCTCAAAATGTTGAGTGAATACTTCCATTATGTCCTGCTCCTCTTCAAAAACAATTCTTGTTGCATCCTTAGTAGTAGTAATACTATTTCGCTGGCGCCTTTGCTTGGCTTTTCGGTATTTTTGTTCCCAAATTTCAACCAATCCTACCTACTTTGTTGACGCCTAAACATCTCCTCTCTTGATTTGAGCTCATCCATTCTCACATCCACAACCTTCATTTGTTCAATTATTTCATCAGCTTGGGGCTCTTCGATGAGACTTTTCATTTWATGCATACAAGCTCTCAATTCTTTTTTAAAGTCTCCGAATTTGTCTCTGCTCCAGGAGCTCAGTTTATGTGAAGTACACARCAAATTATTTAAGACATCCGTACCATTCAGCCATGCTTCCTCAATAATATTCGCGCAAGAATCATCACGGAGCCACATTTCTTCGAATGAACCTGAAAAGCTTTTGCTTCCTTTTCTTCTTACTTTCAAAAAACAMAGGRCGTATAGAGAGACAAATGGTGAGGTGATCAGAGCGTCTCTTTTCAAAGTGTGAAACATAAGAAGCCTCATACAAATCCTTCCAAGCTTGTGTTGATAGAAAACGGTCAAGGCGCTCTTGCAGATTCTTCTCGCCCCCTTGATTATTATTAAATGTAAATTTATGACCTGTGAAATTTAGATCCTGTAAACCACATTGGTCTACTGCTTTACGAAACATAGCAGCCAATGRGAAATCAAAATCTGCTCCTCCCTATTTCTCTTCTTCCCAAAGCATCAAGTTCCAATCCCCACCACACAACCATGGAATTTTAGAAAAGTTTCGTCTCTTAATTCTTTAATTAGATGGCACATTTTGTTTTTGTCTGCAGTATCTGGGTATCCATAGATACCTGTAAAACACCACGACTTCTCGTCCCCTGTCACAACACCTACATCAATATAAWGTTGTGAACCTACATCAATATGATGTTGTGAGTATGATAACAAATTAACTTGCCATTCTGCCTTCCATAATAGCGTGAGCCCACCACTTCTCGCTCTTCCTTCCTCTGTGCAACTAACTGCCAACAAGCCATCAAAACGAAGTTTATTCTTTAATCTTTTAGCTTCATGTGCATAGAGTTTAGTTTCTTGAAGGAAAACTAAAGAGGGGTTTTCAATAATTACAATGCGTTTTAACGCATTGAATGCCTTGGGATTCCCCAACCTACGACAATTCCAGGAGAGGATTTTCATTGACTTTGGAGGGCATTATGGCTGCTCGCGRCATCTATTTTCATCGCCGATTGAGTCGTTGTGGCCTTATCTTCCTTCTCCACACACGGTAGTTTCAAATTTCTGTCATTGCAATGTTGTTCGTTGACTTGTTTCTCTATTCTGCCTCGCTTGGAGAACCTTACAGTGGCACTTTCAACCAAGATCTCCTCTGTTTCTTTGCCCATACTGCTCGAGTTGACAGAATACTCCATCATACTACTTGAGTCCAGTCCCGCGATATTAGGTYAGTCAGTATAAGTCAATTTTTGTCTAGCCTTATTCACCTGCAAGGATTCTCGCAATTCTTGGCATTTCTTTATCTCTTCTTCCCGTTTAGCTTCAGTAATTCTTCCCCACAACGGGGATGATCTCATCCAATTGCCATAAGGCAACTCAGAGGTTGGTGTTGATTTGCAGTATTTCGTACACTATGAAACGAGTGCCCTAGACACCCACAACAATGACGGAAATCCAATCAATTTCTCATAAGTAAATTTTATGAGTTTTGGGCCATTGTTTGTCGCAACCTTCGTCCATCTCTTCAGGGGTTTATTAATGTCGACATTGACTCGAAATCTCAGAAATTTGCACACCCTATCGGATCAGACTTATCAACTTCCAGGAATTCACCCATGCTAGTTGCCAACGTTTTTGCCATAGCTTTTGTACGTTTATTAAGTGGTACATCCCATGCACGAACCCAAAACTTTATCTTCGAAAAAATCACCTTTATTGGCTGAACCCCTTCCTCAATTTCCTGCAGTAAAATAGGTGCACCTCTGAAAGACCATGGCCCTCCATCCAATACTCGAATTTTATCCATCATCGAGAAAAATTGAAATACATAAACGCGTTGTTTGACTTCTCGAGTTATCATGCCTTTGCCGAGATGTCATGCTATTTGCAYAGCACTTTGCATCGAATCGATTGTGAAGGAATTTTGGGTTAGAAATTTCCCAATTAAACACAACTTCAATTGTTCTTGTATGATGTCCCCTTCATCATCTAAACAATCAATTATTTCATCCTCCTCCCCTGTCATCGTCAAACCCTTTAATTTGATCCTCGATCGCATCCATAATTGTTGTACTAAAAAAGTAAAAAGAAATAAAACCACAGAAATCATGGGATGGTATAAAAGAAAGCAGTGAAATCAACTCAAGAAAAGCACGAAATTCTCACTTCAACAATTGAAGGAGCATGGAGAGAACTCTACTAAACCCTAGAATTGTAGAAAACCCTAGTTTCTAGAGAGGAAATTAGCTTCATCAACTTATCTCTATTATATAAGTGAAGGGGGAGGAAGATGGTGTCCCCCTTCAAAAAACCAAAAATACCCTTAATGAATTCAATATTTAGAAAAATCACGATAAAAAAAACATTTCTATTTTCGAATTTGGCATATTAAACAAGTAAGTTAAATATGGTATATGCATCAAATTATCATTAAGGGTAATTTACTCTATATTGGAATCCACATAAATTGTCTATTTACCCTTAAAAAGATGTTTGTACTTTGTAAGTTGTTTTTTTTTGTGACCAACTGAAAACTGCATTGACTATGTAAATTTATTATTACCATTTTAAATAAATACAATTAACATCACTTAAAAAGATCAAATAAAATGATTTTTTTAAATTTTATATTGATAATGGAAAATTAAGGAAATTTATAATCAACCTGTGGATTGATTTAATAAATCAATCCAGTGGCATAATTGTATAGGATTCGTGATTATGTGCAACTTTTGGGTTAATCAAGTAGGATATATTTTGACCCCAAAAGTTGCACATAATTGTGAAATCCTATACCAAATATGTCACTTGATTGATTTATTAAATCAATCTCCAAGATTGATTAGAAATTCCCCATAAAAATTAGTGGTCAAGTAATAAAATTAATCATAACAGTTATATCAAAACATTATTTTAATTTGTAATACATAGCTTTTAAATTATTACTTAGAACTGTTTTTATAAATTGTAATTTGTCATCAGTGCACGCATCGTGTCACGGTCCTAGCGTTTTGACGCTGGAGCGTGCGGCGCGCTTCGGCCTTTGGAGGCGGAAACGTAAGCCTTCTTGCGGAAAGGGGCCTCACGAGACACAGCAACGTGAGGCGATTCTCTTTTACAAAGGGGCGCCGGGCGCTTGGACGGCCGACTACGTCAAAGCGGGCCCAAGCGGGGATCCGGACTCGGGAATCTGTATTTGAGTTTGGGATTTTGGGATTGGAATGCTGAAATGTAAATGCAAGCACAATATCTATAAAGGCATTAAGGCATTAACACATTAGCATGGGTAGGGAGAATGCTTGTGTGAAATATTCTTCTCATATATCACCTTCCCCTAAGAGGTTAAATTAAATAATACATTTGCCCCTAGGAGACACCCAAAGAGGACTTAGACCGTACTTCATCTAAGACTTATTTCTAAGGCACTTGTGGGGGCGACGCGCAGGAAGCCGCCACAGGCAAGACTCTAACTTAGAAATACATGAAAAGGGTAGGATCCTAACATCCCCCCCACTTAAGCTGTCGACGACCTCGTCGACTTACAAACATACAAAAGGAAACGAAAAATCTCCTATCCTAAAACTTTGTTTCTTTTGTTCGCGTTGTCTTCAGGCTGGATCTGGTTCTGGAGTCTTCTTTCTTTTGCAGGCTTTGCGCTTTGGTGTGCGTGCTTCAGTTTCTGCTTTCGTTGCGGGCGAGCTGCTTGCTTTTTCTTCCATGATTTGAGTTTCATGGTGTTCTTTTGGCTAGGCTTCACCATCTGCATTGCTGAGAGCTTGACGCTTTGGAGGAGTTCTTTTGGAGACCTACTACCGGGACTTGGTGGTCTGGGCCATCCACGATCAAGTAGTCCATAAATGGTATCACCCATGTTCGTTGCTTCTGAAGAAGTCATTCCTAGGACCAAGTCAAATCATCTATGCGGTGACAGTGAAGTCTAATTTCCCCTGCATCCGTTCACGGTTGCGGGCACTTGTTTGCGATGCCTTTATCTGCTTCTCTTGGAGTTGAACAGCCTTCATTTTTGAACTTTCTTTGGTGATGGTTAAACCAAGTCGTTTAGCTTCTTTGGTGTTCATGAAGTTGTGCGTCGCACCTGTGTCCACGGAGGCGCGCCCTTTCGTCCAGCCAAGTGAATGTCAGCATACATTAACCTGGTGGTGTCTGCTTCTTGCTTTTCTTTTTTGCCCATTGCGCACATCATCACCACAGCTCCACATCGAGCGGGCTCCTTCTCTCTTCGTTGCTTTCTTCTTCTTCAACTTCGTCCTCCTTGTCAGACTCGTCTTCTAGAGTCAATGGCGAGCAACGTGTTTTGGGAGTTTGTCAATTTCGCCTTTGTGTTGCATTCCCACCATTGTGTGGCCTCTACACAACAAGGCAGCTTAGCTTGCTTCTGTCGAAGGATGATCCTTTTGGGTCCATGATGAACCTGATTTGCTTTGTGATGTTGAGGGATGACCCTTGATTTGTTGTGGTCGCCTCCCCCACTTTTGCTTCGATTTGAACTTGTAGAGTTTGAGGACACACGCGAGCCGCTCGCAGCGCTCCTTGGAGAGCCTGGAGTGGGGCTTGAGGGGCGTGTTGTAGACTCTTTCTTTTCTGAGCTTTGTCCTTTCGAGGAGTAATCAGCAAGTCTCTCCGCCTGCGTCACAGTGCCGAGGTGTGATGAGTTTTGTCTCATCAATTCTCTTTGGCCCATTCTTTTAACCCGTAGATGAACTTGAAGAGACGATCTTGTCTGACATGTCTTGATGTCGAGCATACATGCGGAGAACTCACGCACGTAGTCTCGAATGGAGCCCTTCTGCTTAACTTCTTGTAGCTTCCTTCGGGCAATGAACTCTGTGTTTTCAGGGGGAACTGGTCCATGAACTGCGTTTGAACTCGTCCCATGTCTCATTTTCAGTTTACGGCCTCAATCTCGGCGTGCTTGGTGCGCCCACAGACTTGGCATCATCAGCTAGATGCATGACCACTGTGTCCACTTTTCAGATTCGCACTGACTGACCTTGAAGAACTGTTCATGTCGAACAGAAAGTTTTGTACTCTTTCGCATCACGGGCGCCACTATAGTCCTTCGGCTTGGCGCTTTTGATTTTGGCGCACCAACGCCTTGGATGTTTTCGCTATAGCGCGCTTCATAGTCTCACACTTTTCCAACGTTCGTCGGCCTGGTTGCAGGACGAAGTTCACTTGCTCTTGTAGAGCATCCTTTTCCGACTTCATACCTGGATCTCAGCTTCCAGGCTATCAATCATTTGGCTTGCTCGATGACAATGTTTCGAGCTGAGCCATTTTCGGACTTCCCTTCTAGCCATGCGAGTCTTTCTCTATCGTTTTCGCGACTCATTTTCGGGACTCCAGGTTTGTTCAAACCTGGCTCTGATACCAACTGTACGGTCCTAGCGTTTTGACGCTGGAGCGTGCGGCGCGCTTCGGCCTTTGGAGCGGAAACGTAAGCCTTTTGCGGAAAGGGCCTCACGAGCACACCAGCAACGTGAAGCGGATCTCTTTTACAAAGGGGCGTCCGGGCGCTTGGACGGCGACTACGTCAAAGCGGGCCCAAGCGGGATCCGGACTCGGGAATCTGTATCTGAAGTTTGGGATTTTGGGATTGGAATGTCTGAAAATGTAAATGCAAGCACAATATCTATAAAGGCATTAAGGCATTAACACATTAGCATGGGTAGGGAGAATGCTTGTGTGAAATATCTTCTCATATATCACCTTCCCCCTAAAGAGGTTAAATTAAATGAATACATTTGCCCTAGAGACACCCAAAGGACTTAGACCGTACTTCATCTAAAGACTTATTTCTAAGGCACTTGTGGGGGCGACGCGCAGGGAGCGCCACAAGGCAAGACTCTAATTAGAAAAATACATGAAAAAGGGTTAGGATCCTTCTATATAGACATCATACTGTTTTGTTTATGTTATAAGTTAAAGAAAGACTTAGTAACTTTATAGAGGAAGGGGTTTGGAGCAGTGACTCCAATTCCACCTTTGATCCTTGATGTCAGGGATTCAAATCCTCATAGTCCCCCTCCCCCATTGTAAATAACTCCCCGCCCGTGTGGCTCATTAGCAACAAAAAAAAAACTTATAACTTGATAAGCTCAAATAACTCTTTGTCAAAAATAATAAAAATTGACTCAAATGGTAAGCAATTCGATGTCACCAAGTGACGTCTCGGGTTCTAAATTTCTAATGCCTAAAACATGGAGGGTGGTTGTATTCTATCCGGTTTGGGGTTTCTCGTTCCCCATCATCAGATTTACCACCGCTTTACTCATTTCAGAATTCAGACACTAAAACAACACTCTTAACACTAACCCCCTTCATTTTGATTCCAGTCTTTTTCCCTCTTTTTTCCCCTCAAAAACCCTAGAAAAACCCTCAATCAGCAAATTCTTCAATCACAATGACGAAAGTATACGGAACTGGAACATACGATTTCAAGCGACATAGAGTAGCAGAATACCCAGTTGAAATCAAACCACCCGAATCAATCCCAATCTCAAATACCCCCAATTCAATTAGTCTTTCCGAAATCAATCGAGACCCACTTACTAAGATTGCTGCTGACAATTGGATTAAATCTGCTTCAATTGATTCTGAACCCAGAAAACCCTTTGATTCTGAGCTCGTCAAGAAGATTTATAACGATGAATTGCTTGTTAAAAAGGGGCGGAAACCTGTTCCTTTGCAGAGGGTTATGATTTTGGAGATTAGTCAGTATTTGGAGAACTATCTCTGGCCTTATTTTGATCCCAATGATGCTACTTTTGAGCATGTTATGTCTATGATTTTAATGATTAATGAGAAGGTTGGTTTTTTTTCTTTTGAATTTGTTTCTGGGTTCTGTTTTACTTTTGGTTTGTAATTTGGGGTTTTCATTAATTGTTGTTTGGTTTGCTTTTGTAAAAATGTGCAGTTTAGAGAAAATGTGGCAGCTTGGGTGTGCTTTCATGATAGGAAACAACTGTTCAAGTCATTCTTGGAGAGGGTTCTCCGGCTTAAGGATCAGGTTTGTGTTCGTATTTGTTGTTTGTGCTTTGATACTGGATTGTTTGAGCTTGTAATATATGCTTTCTGGAATTGCTTGCACTTTACAATTTTGCATTTTGTATAATAAACATGTTGATTTTGACTAGGTGGATATCTCGGTATGGATACTAGTGCTTCATTTTGGACTGATAGCATATGAATTATTGTTAACATACATGACACATTAAAACTCAGGCACTAARCTTCATCTGAAATGAGGACTCCATTTTAGTTAATTTGGGATGGAAGTGGTTGGGTTGTAGTCTAGTTAGATTTTATTGTTTTCATAACCATATCACTTGTATGGCAATGACCTCTTAGTTCAAGCATACGCTTACATTGATATATGMTATGTGGAGGCGGTTGTCCATTAGGTTATTGCGATAGTATCTACAAGACTTATGAAAGCTATTTCTTGTACCTCACATGAGAGGAAGCCCAGACTTTAGGGCATTTATTCAAATGGGTTAGATTTTAACTAAGGGTTTAATCTTTTCATTCCATCAGTTTTGGCATCATTATTTCTGAATAGAACAAACCCCGTTCTTGTTTCTCACCTGTTTTTACACATCAGCCTTGTTATGGTTGAGTTGACTGCGGAGAACAAAGGGAGGGAAGGAGGCCAGGTGGGGAGGTAGCGAATAATAGGTCTAAGAGAGAGAGAGAGAGAGATGTAGGTTGAGGTACACAAATGAAGAAGAGGAAGAAGAGAGAAATGCTGGAGGTTATGAAGTGAAGGAGAATGTACTGCGAAAAAAGTACCACCGTGGCTCCGTTTGGTAGAGTGTAAAACATTTTCCATGAAAAGTGTTTTCCTTCATTTTCCAATTTTACATTTGTTTGGTATACAAAGGAATTTAAAACCATTTTCCATGAGAGAGGTAAGTAATTATCATCCCGATCTATGTTACCCTGACCCGCCTATTGCAATGGAGTAACAGTGTCCAATTTGGACACAAAATTTTTGCTGGACTCGCCAATGTGCACTCGGACATTTTAACTTTACAAAAGAGAGAAAGTTCTAGATTCATATGTATAACACATGGTCAGATGCTTTTTATTTTGTTAGAAATATAAATTTATAGAATCAAGGAAGTGTAAAGAAAAATAAAAAATGTCAATGAGTCATGCAATTAGGAATATGGATGCATATAGTATATCTCTATTACAGAAGTGAAGGGGAAAGGATGGTGTCCCCCTCTTAAATTACTTCACTACCCTCACAAATGAAATACTTTCTCCATTCTTTTTTACTCGCATCCTGGGTGAGTTGCACAAGAATTAAGGAAGAGAGAGAAATAAGAGAGAGGACCCCAAAAGATGAATGTTATATAATAAAGAAGAAAGAGAAAATATTGATTAAGGAATAAAGTTTGAAAGTGGACCCACATGCAAGTGGGGTTTACATTATTTTATTATATTTATAAGGATATACTTGTAATTTTTGGTGGGGACCATTTACTATAAAAAGAAAGGATGCAAGTATTTTGCAACTTCCTAAATAGGAAAATGACTCAAGTAAAAAAGAACGGAGGAAGTAAATAACAAAAAAAGCTTGAAAACATTCCTTTAAAAAATCAATCAAATTAATGAATTATGTGTAATTGAGTCTTAGCAACATAGTTCCCGATCTAGGAAACCTTTGACTAAAATTCAATGCTTAATTGATACTCTTAAATTTTCTTCTCCCATCACACTAAATTCAGCCAGGTGATGCCTACAAGGGGTCAATGGAAAAATAATGCTTGCTGACATCCTGTTATTAATGGCTGGTTGTAAGTCCTGTTATTATTTTGTGCTACTGCTTCTTTGAATGTCGAGGCTACCTTTGTCAGCAATCACCCCTTTAATGCTTACAGACAATGAATTTATATTCCTATATTTGCYAGTGGTCTTGCAAGTTTTTGTTGTCTGTCTATTGTTTCTTACTTGCATTCTTCTCTTGCTGATATTTGGTGCAGAGGGATCGCTTCAGCATTGCAGAGAAAACCAACTACTTGGTTTTCATGATTAATGTCTTTCAGGTGAGATTTATTTTACTCTTTACCTTTGGCATTTCATGTCTATTGTGATACTTTGCATATTTTATTTTGAGTCTTTCTTGTCTCTTGACAAGGACATCAGCTTTCTGAGTGCTAATATAAATATATTTTTTTTWAAAAAAACAATTTATTAGTGTGTTTGGTACATGTGTAAAATCATTAAGTTTGAGGTGSAATCCCTTTTAATGTAAACTTGTAACTTAAATACGTTTTCCAAGATTATTGTATAAGTTGTGTTATTGAAAATTCACCTTTTCTTAACTTGTTGCAGAGTTTGGAGGACGAAGTTGTCAGTGATACTGTTCTGAGACTTGCGAGCCTACAATGTTGGCACAGCTTGTCATATGGTCGTTTTCAGGTAGAGTGGTAGAGTTTCACTATGATATCACTTCCTACTATATATATCTCAGTTTGCTCCATCAGTTTGTTTGTTTTATTGAACTAGGTTGTTTTACTTCTGATCAGATGGAGCTATGTCTAAATCCTGATTTGATAAAGAAATGGAAAAAAATGACTAAAGCAGAGGCTAAAAAGGCTAAAAAACTRGGCACGGATTACAATCCATCAAATTCTCTGGATGCTACATTCTTAAGAAATCTGATTTTGGAGTTCTTGGAGGTATGTGTCTCCTTGGAAACTATTGATGTATGGATATTAATATGTATTTGTAGAGTAGATTGTTTTGTTCTTTTATCCTGGGAGTACAAACTTGCACATGCCACATTGCAGATATTGGACTCTGAGGTGCTCTCCTCCTCACACCATGATGATTCAGAAGGATTTAGTGCCAATGGTTTCCTTGAAGTTGATGATGCTTGTATTTTGTACTGTGAGAGATTTATGGAGTTCCTTATTGATTTATTGAGTCAACTGCCTACAAGGAGGTATGTGTCTCGTGAATTGAATCTATTTTCCAAATGGACCTTTACCTTGAATGTGTTTTAAGATATGTGTGTAGTTTTCACCGGTATGAAGTGATCTACTTTTGACTCAAGAGGGTAGGACCAAATGGAGAAAGAGCAAGCTCATTCTGATTGCTCTTTACTATGTGTGTGTGGACTTAGTCACTAAGGTTCATATGAGAACCACTCTTATTATGAGAACCCAGAACACATATAACATTTTGTTGAACATGAGAGCTTTAGACYTAGAACGTTAAGTTTATGATGATTTTGTGCAGTTCTTTAGTGTATGTTGAGAACAAATGAAAGCATCACCTATCATTTATTCATTTTGACTTCAATGATTGATAATTGTGGTAGGATGATTGCTAATATGTGATCATTCTTAATCATGATTTTTCGTATGGCATAAAGCACCACTTCTGTCGTTTCAACTCTCTACATGGGATTGTCTTTGGTGATCTACATGGGACAGTGTGTGGTGGTCTACATGGGACTGTATTTGGTAATCTACATGGGATCTAGTTTAGTTATCTACTCAATAACAGGATATAATATTAAAGTTGGGGAAGAGAAGTACATTATTAATGAAACTTTGGTTTTTCCGTCAAGCTGTTACTCAAAATTGCTTGAATAGTCTTCATACTTTTGATTGTTGTGTACTTGAGTGGAAAACTTCGTTTTCCATATATCCTCTTTGTTTTCATTACTGGTAGAACAATAATGGTTTTCGTGGCTGTAGTGTGTATACTTTGGTAGTGCAACAATGCTATGTTGCTTGTTGACAACATAAGTTTATATATGCCAGATCCAACCAAATAGATTTATCCGGGTCAGGTCTTATAGGGCCAGTCTCCAATAAGTTTCAATTTTCAATTTTTTTTAGGGAAGGTCAACTAAGTCTAGGTCTATTAAGGTGAGTAGAACATGTCCTTAATTATCAAACAAATTTAAGGGGAAAGTATATGCTGACTTTTTTAAAAGTAAGGGTGATGTTTTGTGAATGATGAATGTGTTTATTATGTGTGCTGCTTGTTTGCCGACTAAGCTAATGTAGGTTGTGTCATCTTTTGAATTTATAGAGCTACACGCRTTTTGTTGGTTGTTTTCAGTGTTGTGGGCAACATATCCACATTATTGCTTCATATCTTTTTAATTTTTATCACTTGTTTATATATAATTGATGAATTTTTGTTGGCTGTGGTAGATACTTGAGGCCTTTGGTGGCTGATGTTGCAGTGGTTGCCAAATGTCACTTGAGTGCTCTTTATACTCATCCAAGGGGAAAGCTGTTTTCACAACTGGTTGACTTGTTACAGTTCTATGAAACTTTTGAGATTAATGATCATGAAGGAACCCAACTAACTGATGATGAGGTCCTTCAAGCTCACTATGACCGCTTCCAATCCTTCCAGTTGCTTGCCTTTAAGAAAATTCCAAAGGTTTGCTGACTCAACTTGTAATAATGAAGTTGTATACTGTTTATGGCTTGTCCTTCGTAACTATCAAGCTGCTTTTGCTTGCTCGTTTGACCTTATGTATGCATGCATTATCTATGCCTCAGTTGCGGGAGTTGGCATTAGCAAATGTTGGTGCGATACACAAGCGTGTTGATCTCTCAAAGAAATTGTCTGTCCTTTCACCTAAAGAGCTCAAGGATCTAGTGTGTTCTAAGGTTTGTTTTACGCTTTACTATAAAGGTCCAATACGTTGGAGAATGTTCTTTGGACACTGTCCCATTTTGTTTATTTTTGGTTCTATTTTGCTTATTGTTTCCTCTCTTTTTTTGCCTCTATTCAGCTCAAACTTATTTCAAAAGARGATCCCTGGTCTGAGAGGGTTGATTTTCTTATTGAAGTCATGGTGTCCTTTTTTGAGAAACAGAAGTCTCAGAAAGAAGCCATAAATGCGCTCCCACTCTACCCAAATGAGCAAATCATGTGGGATGAAAGTCTTGTACCCAGTATCAATTACTCTGGGGAAGGATGCCTGGCACTTCCAAAACTCAACCTACAGTTCTTGACACTTCACGACTATTTATTAAGAAACTTTAATCTTTTTCGTCTTGAATCAACATATGAAATTCGAGAGGATATTCAGGAAGCTGTGCCACACCTTCTAGCCCATATCAATAACGAAGGGGAAACTGCTTTCCGTGGTTGGTCAAGAATGGCTGTGCCCATTAAGGAATTCAAGATTACTGAGGTGAAGCAGCCTAACATTGGAGAAGTGAAACCAGCTGCAGTAACTGCTGCAGTTACTTACAGCATTTCAAGTTATAGGTCACACATAAGATCTGAATGGGATGGACTAAAAGAGCATGATGTGTTATTTTTGCTTTCTATACGCCCTTCATTTGAGCCATTGAGTTCAGAGGAAGCTGCTAAGGCAAGTGTACCTCAACGACTTGGGCTTCAGTTTGTTCGAGGATGTGAAGTAATTGAGATCCGGGATGAGGAAGGTGGCCTAATGAACGATTTTACTGGAAGAATTAAACGTGACGAGTGGAAGCCTCCCAAGGGTGAATTAAGAACTGTAAAAGTTGCACTAGACACAGCACAGTACCACATGGATGTCACAGATATTGCAGAAAAAGGTGCTGAAGATGTGTATGGAACTTTTAATGTGCTGATGCGGAGAAAACCTAAGGAAAATAATTTCAAGGCAATTTTAGAATCTATTCGAGATCTTATGAACGAAACTTGCATAGTACCTGATTGGCTACACAATATATTTCTGGGTTATGGAAACCCGTCAGCTGCTCAATGGACAAACATGCCTGACCTGTTGGAGACTGTAGATTTTAAGGATACTTTTCTTGATGCAGATCATTTGAGGGATAGTTTTTCAAATTATCAGGTTTGTGTAATATCTTATTAGGTTTGATGTTTTTACTTGGTGTCAATCATTCATTGCCTTTCTAGTGGTGCACCAAAAAAATAGTAATTTGTAATTCTTCTTATGTTACCTTTTGTTTTTTCAGATTTCTTTCATTAACCCAGATGGTTCAGAAAACCCGCATCCACAGCCTCCATATAGAATTCGGCTTCCAAAGACGCTGAAAAGCAATGCTCAAGCTCTTCCTGGAAATAAATCTAATATAACTGCTTCCAGTGATGTTGATGTTGCTGCAACTGAAGAAAGACTTATTGTTGAGACTTATATCCCTCCTGATCCAGGTCCATACCCCCAAGACAAGCCAAAACAAAATGGCGTCAGATTTACCCCTACTCAGGTACTTATATCACTAAAATATCAAAATGGTTTTGAAGGCGCAGTTGTGCTCTTGTTGTATTGTATCTAGCTTGTATCTTGTACTGCTGTTTCTCTGACCCAGATTAGTGTCATCCACCAACCTTTTATAGTGGATATAATTTGTAACTGTTGCTTCATAAGACCGCACTACCGCAGTCTTTTTCATGTAAAAACCTCCTTACATTTTGCATTTTAAATTAAAATATCATGTCTTGAAAGCAAGATAATAGAACTGATTTTTAATTCCTAATTGATTCTTGTAKCATTCTTGGATAGGTCGGAGCAATTATCTCTGGTGTTCAGCCTGGCCTAACAATGGTAGTAGGTCCACCTGGTACAGGAAAGACTGATACAGCTGTGCAGATCCTCAATGTTCTTTATCACAACTGTCCTTCTCAGAGAACATTAATAATAACACACTCCAATCAGGCTTTGAATGATCTTTTTGAGAAGATAATGGAGGTAGACTCTGTTTCTTTCTATTGACATCTGCTGATTTGATTTTGTGTAATATMTTACTTTTGCTTGATTAATTCGTTCGTTAATTGTAATTGTTCTTTGCTACTTTGGTCAGAGAGATGTTCCCGCTCGGTATCTTCTTCGATTAGGACAAGGAGAGCAAGAGTTAGCAACTGATCTGGATTTCAGTCGTCAAGGTCGTGTAAATGCAATGCTTGTGCGGCGGTTGGAACTGCTTGGTGAGGTAGAGAGGCTAGCGCGATCTCTTCAGCTTCCTGAGGATGTAGGTTATACTTGTGAAACTGCTGGGTACTTTTGGTTGCTGCATGTCTACTCACGATGGGAGCAATTTATTGCTGCTTGTGCTGATAATAAAGATAAACCCACATTTGTCCAAGTCCGTTTCCCATTCAAAGAATTCTTTTCTAATGCCCCTCAGCCAATTTTTACTGGAGAGTCCTTTGATAAAGATATGCGGGCTGCCAAAGGTTGCTTTCGCCATCTCAAAACTATGTTTCAGGAGCTTGAAGAGTGTAGGGCGTTTGAATTGCTCAAATCAACCGTGGATAGAGGAAACTACCTAACAACTAAACAGGCTAAAATAGTTGCTATGACTTGCACTCATGCAGCTCTCAAGAGGAAGGATTTCCTTCAACTAGGATTCAAGTATGACAACTTATTGATGGAAGAAAGTGCGCAAATCTTGGAAATTGAGACTTTTATTCCAATGTTGCTGCAGAGACAGGAAGATGGCTATGCACGCTTAAAACGTTGTATTCTAATTGGTGATCATCACCAGCTGCCTCCTGTTGTGAAAAACATGGCCTTTCAGAAGTATAGCCACATGGATCAGAGTCTCTTTACTCGGTTTGTTCGCCTTGGTATCCCTTATATTGAGTTGAATGCCCAGGGTCGTGCTCGACCAAGCATAGCTGAACTTTATAACTGGAGGTATAGAGAGTTAGGAGACCTCCCCTACGTAAAGGAAGATGCTATCTTTCGTAGAGCAAATGCTGGATTTTCTTATGATTATCAGTTAGTCGATGTGCCGGACTATAATGGTAAAGGCGAATCTGCTCCTTCACCTTGGTTTTATCAAAATGAGGGAGAGGCTGAATACATAGTTAGTGTTTACATTTACATGCGCTTATTGGGTTATCCTGCTAATAAGATATCCATTCTAACTACTTATAATGGCCAAAAGTTTCTCCTACGTGATGTTATCAGCAGAAGATGTGTACCATACAAATTCATTGGCCCCCCAAACAAAGTAAGACATCTCTTCCTCTGCATATTTTCTCTTAAGTCGATGTGGTCTTTATAGTCTTTTTGCGTCAAATCACCAACAGTGATTACATAAAATTTTCAATTTTTTTTTTATTTGGCATGAAATCCATCATGTTGGTGATCAACTGTCACATGATGAGGGTCCAACAAATTACTTTTGCTACATTTTTGTCCTTCATGATGTGATATATTTCCTTTGGGTTTTACTTGCACCATTGCAATTGGACATAATTTGATGAGAGATAAAAAAAGGGGACCCATGTGATAGTAAAGAGATCAAGTCATCAAGAGAATCTTTTGCCAAAAAGGTAAATGGTGCAAGTAATTTGCAATGGGAGATGACGTGGGCTTAAAAGAGAGGGGAAGATTCACACGCACACATATGAACATATGATCGACCATGCTCTGCACTTTTTACTCCGTATTCATACACTTCTGACTGCATTATATTTTACACTTTTCTTCTCAATAATTGGTAATCATTTTTCAGGTTACAACTGTGGATAAATTTCAAGGTCAGCAGAATGACTTCATCTTATTGTCACTGGTGCGTAGTCGTTTTGTTGGTCACTTGCGTGATGTGAGAAGATTGGTTGTTGCAATGTCTCGTGCAAGGCTTGGCCTTTATGTTTTTTGCCGTCGCTCTTTGTTTGAGCAATGTTATGAACTGCAACCCACCTTCCAGCGTCTTCTTCAGAGACCCGATCACCTTGGGTTGAACTTGATGGAATACATGCCTTTCACAGATCGTCGTGTTGAGGAGACAGGTCCAGTGCATCTTGTCAGTAGTGTTGAAGAGATGGCTAATATCGTGAACTCCAAAATGTATCAGGCTGAACAGGTGTGATTATATTCTTAGATGTCATTCTACTTTGATCTTGTTTCTTGCTTTTTTTTTTTTTGGGATTTTCTATAATATACCCTCGAGTAATTGCGTTTTCTATACTATACCCCTGCAAAAAAATCCTTCCACAATATACCCTTGAGTTTCAATAACATTCTACATTATAACCATTATGGTTAATTTTAACCAAACCTATGGTTAAATATGATTATTTTTTTTAAAAAAAAAAATAAAAGAAAAAAAACCAAACAACTTCTCCCAGTCTCCCACCATCCATCCCCCACCCCAACTCATCACTACTGCCCCCCAGCCACAACCCACGCTGCCACCCACCATCGCACCACCTGAACCAACTTCCACCACCGCACCACCTTCGAACTCAATCCCTTTCAAACTCTCCATCCTCGCAGACCAGGCCACCCACCGTCCAAAACCCACGCACCCTCGCAACCTCGTAACCCACCCAAATCAAAGCACGCACCACCCAAAACGAAACCCACACACCAACCCAGAAATGAATCGCGACCCCCTCCCTAATCGAAATCCACCCCAACCCAGAAATTTCGAATTTAAATGGATTTGAACCATCCAACCCCCTACCTATTCGAATTGAATTGGTTTTCACGTTGGTGGAGTTGTTGGGAATCGTGTTGGTGAGGTTTTGCGATGGTGGCAGTGGTTATCAAACTCACGAATTCGAATGGGGTGGTGTTAGGGTTGAATTCGAAAATGGGTGGTGGGTAGTGTTGTCATGTTTTGGGTTTCGAATGGGTGGTGCCGTGGGTTTGGCGAGTGGGTGGCAGGTAGTGGCGAGGGAGCAGTGTGGTTGAGTAGGGGTGGGGTGGGAGAGTGGTGGAGTTCAAATGGAGGGGGTTGTGATTGTATTTTCTTTTGTTTTTTTTTWWAAAAAAAAWTTAAATTTAATCATGGTTAAGCAAAATTAACCTAAAAGGTTATATTATGGAAGGGTATTGAAACTCAGGGGTATATTGTGGAAGGATTTTTTTGTAGGGGTATAATGTAGAAAACGCAATTACTCGGGGGTATATTATAGAAAATCCCTTTTTTTTTTTTTAAATGTGTTGTGTTTTTGAACTGTTATACGAATTAGTAGAATGTACTGGAGTATTGGTCTAGTTTACGTAAAAATTTTGTAAATTTTTGTCAAGAGTATGAGTTTTTTTGCTTACATATGTTTGCGTCATAGGCAAGGATGGCAAGCCTTCAATATCAGACAAGTTATTTTGGACAAGGAGATTCTTCTATGCTGAATGGCACAACAGACTTGGAAAATTCTAATATTGAGAATGGTGAAAATGGGCAAGTCCCTCTACCTGGTACTTCTGAAGAAGGTACTGATATGGACGAAGATAAAGTTGGTCAAAATGGAGATGTGCAAGTAAAGAATCGCYAGGAGCTGGGATCAGAGTCTGAAGTTTTAGCAGATGGTACTGTTGATCCTGAGACAGCTAAAATGGAGGAGTAAGCTGGTGGTAATTTTCAGAAGGTGTTGTTCCATATGATCTAACCTGAGGACCTTGCAGCTGAATTCAGAAAGTTGTAATTCTCGTTTGCCCTCAACAATTAAGATAGCCATGGCAATGAGGGATGTTCAACAGGAGTGGCCYTAATTGCTCCGTGGATGGTGGCATGAACCACTAAGCTAGATATTTGATGCCACACCGAGCAAGGCCTTGTGCTCTTACTGGAGTGTCAAATCAAAAATGGAAAGGAAGGACGGACAGAGCATTATTTTTGCATGAATGGTTAAGCAGTAGATTAGATTGTTTTATATCTTACTGTACTATTATACAGGTGATGTAGCCTTGAATGAAATTTAGCAGTTGTATCATCTGATGTGAAGATCTGCAGTAATATTATGATACTATGTGGATACAAAAGATGCAATTTTCAGGGTATAATGTACTTGACCATGTGTTTTTCATGTGTTATTTTTGGCAAGTTTTGTAAGTCAGATTATTATATAAAAAAGAAAGTTATACTGCATGCAGCTGTAGCACAACAGCCTTTACAAAATAGAAAATACGGCTCCTTTTCTCGCGTAGTCTCCAAAATATGTATTTAGTTGATTGTATCTTTAGTTGTATTTAAGGGAAAAAATTACAGTATATGAGTTTTATATTTCTATAGTATACATGATGGCAATTCAAACAGGATTTCACATGATCCTAATTTGAAGTATATATCAATAGGAATTATAATCAAAATTTTCAAATTTTGACCCGAAAAATATAAATTTTGCAAACTCATTGGGACTGAGGGAGTAGTGTGTCAAAATACTTAGACCTTTTCAAACCCTTAAATCGTTTCTCATAGGTCATTGTTTTACTTTTCTCCCCCCTTTACTAGTATCATACTATCATGTATCCAGAGTATGTTATAACCATAGGATATACCTATTTCGTGTTTCTTTTAACAAAGTATCAATCGACTACAGATGAATAGAAAAAACTTAGGGCAGTAACATCAAACTTAAAAAAAAAATAAAAAAATAACATAGTATTTTATTAATAACAAGTAATAATTATGTGTTCGGCAAATCCGTTCGATAAAGTTGAAATGATTACCAAGATTCTTTAACATGTAGTTGATATTAATGTAAAGATGTGTCAAAACTGTTTACAACATACATTCTGTATTTTGCACCTTGGTATGAGTGTGATAACATCGCAAGAAAAAAATTACATGTTGAATTTTCTAAGAGGCAAAAAAAGGTGTCTACATAAAAGTCTATGATCAACTGATACGATTAAAGAAACTTCCTCTTCTTGGTAGTATTCATGTATGGCCTGAGCACCCATTCGTTCTGAGCTTCTTTCTGTTCCACAGTCCCTAGCTTAACCTGCATTTTGCAAGGACAACCATTATTTATTTCGCACAGAGCCACAGGCAGACCCCGCTTAAAGTGTCTTTGAAGATCGCACATGAAAACTTCAAGTTCATAGCTGTGAGAAACTAACATATATTTCACCGAAATAAATCAAGTTATTAAAGAAAGATTGCTAATCTAAAGCGAAAAAAAGAAACAAGAATATTGTAACGAGGACTGATGGATTAAAGGAAGTGAGCTTAAATATTAAAAATACCATCAAGATTTGGAACATTTGAACGTTCAAAGGAAGAGATTTTAATACATAACAATGATAAGTCTTCCCACTGAGCCATCGCTTCCAAGTTGATATACACAAGGGCTATCATAAAACCATTCGCCACAGAAATTAATATCCATGGGTAATCGATAGAAATTTGTAAAATTGAAACTGACTTTTCAGTAAGAGTAAATTGCACAATGACTAAAGTAACATTTTCGTAGTCAGAGAGGCCTCAATAAGACAATCATATGTAGGAGAACGATTCTATGACTACATGTGATAGGGTCAGATKATTATAATACAAAGCAGCATAGGAAAGCTCTTTCGCTCCTGGCAAACATGAAAAAAGAATAAGCAAGCTCACCTGATATAATCGTAGCTCAAAACGAGGACCTATTTCCTTCAGCTCAATTGATTTTGGACCCCCTTGTTTTTCATAAACATGATGCCTGCAATATTATTTATTAATGAAAGATTATGCAACTTATCAAATTAGGCCCACATTAAAGTAACAGAAAACCTCCCCCCCCCCCCCCACACCCACACACACACACACACACACAACTTTAAGAAGGGCAGATACAAGTATACAACACAACTTTTAGTCATAAAAGATGCATACTTTAAGTTTAAAATAAAGGAAGAGAGTGTAGCATGTGGGGGAATAAGACATGAAGTTGGGAAAAAAAAAAAAAAAAGAAGCCAAATGGAACAAAGCATATTGTGTAACTATCTACAGAAACAGAGGTAGTACAGCAAAAAGAATCTGATTATATAACAATCTTGGCATCAACATCAGAGAATGGTAATAAACTCATTTATAACGCATCATGTGTCATGCAATAAAATGACCTCTTCGGTATTGCAAGAATGAGAATGATAACATCAAATGTTGATGTGAAACAGAATGCATTAAGGGGCTCTTAGGGTGATCAAAAAAAGGGAAAAGGAACGGTCCTCTTTTGTTCCTTATCTTAGTGTTTGCTTCACATGTTTTTTTTAATTCCTGTTCATTTCWTTCACTGAATAAAACCATTTACCTAAATTCTGATTCTCCTAACCCCCCTTAAGAGTTAGGACTTAAATTACCATAAATTAAGTTTTGTCCCTCAACCTTGCACTCACCATTATCACCACTGCCACAAAGTCACCAACCTCAAGCCTTTACCATCAGTCCACCATCACAGTCATAACCACAACCACAGTCACCAACACTCTATCACCAACCTTTGGAGTCATTCCCCAGCAACACCACACATCTCCTCAAGTCAATCACCAAACAACAACTAATACAACCCCACCCATTTGCATTGTCTAGTGCTATCATCAAAGTGCAAATACTGCCAAGAAAATGTTGGGTCAAACTATACCATTTAAGACAAATTTCAAGTTGTTAGGATGATGTTTATGATGATCTGTAGATGACAGTGAGATAACACTTTTATGGGAGGAGGGAAAGCTGGGAAGCCATGGTTATGGTATTTAAACTTACATGTGAAGCGTAGAGAGCAGGTTTTTCGTATTTCAACTTCACTTAATTGAAAATATTATTTCMTTCACCCACTTATAAAGTTTTATACCAAAGTTCTTAACTCTCCCTTGATTCCTTTCTCCTCATATTACTTTCTCAATGCTTTCCCCTCTCCTTAATGTCAACCAAATAACTTGCAAGTCTCCACTTTACCTGTGGAAGAATAAAAGCTTCCCATCGGGTCATCGGTAAATAAATTTTCAGTTCTTAGAGTGAAATTCACAATATAACATATGCATAAGAATGTGCTCTCAACTCTTTTCCATTTCCTTTAAACTACAAGTATTAAATATTTATCTATGGTATCTTAAATTCTCACCAATCAGTCTGAAAAATAATCACAATTATGTTTACATTATAAAGCATATCTTATTTTGACAAAGTTTATCTCTCTTCTTCTAATGTCATGTAGTATTCATAGTAAACACGCTGCTACATACATTTACCTCGCCCCTAAAGAGGGTAACTATCACTCAGGCTTTCTAACAATCACACTTTGCATTTTCAATATAAAGCATAAACTATTTTGACATAATTTATCTCTCTTCTTCWCGTGTCTTGTAGCATGGACATTCTTCAAATCAGTATAAGAGTACGGTCCAAACTCCAAAATTCAAGCTATCAAAACATTGAACAAAAACATTGGATAAGCAAGTGTGATCAAACCTGAATGAGATATAGTCAGACTGGTTTGCAAACGTGATAATTCGCTTTGAATCTGGCTTTGGTACAGGAAACAGATGCTTCAGGATCGTTGCAGTCCGCTCCCCAAGCTAAGGGTTAACACCAAAAGAAAAAATACACGATTGGTCAGCTTGAAAATTGATACAGGTCATGAGATATATGGATCAGATGAAAATCACAGTTCACAATCTAAATATTTAATCGACCCATCAATCCTGTGAGAAAAAATTAATGACATGTAACTCAGTGGCACCCTCAAAGAAGAGATAATTCTATAATGCCAGAAAAGTAGTCCATAGCAAATTCATATTTCTCGACTTAGTAGGCGCACTTACAGCATGCTTAACTAGTAACTGCTCGAAGGGCCAAGACATGGAAACTACCACCTTCTATGGCACTTAAGCTACTACTCTATTAATATCAAGATTACCTACAAGGCTACAACTCAAGAGTCAAGATTAACATGAATACTTTTGCAGAACCAAATGTGCTTAGCAGACATGAATAGAAAACAAATTTGAAGTCCTCAGCCAACAAGTATTGCAATTAGGCCAAAAAAACAGTCACATTACCACATTAGATAATGTTAATACTCAGTTCTTACGTGAGGAACTGGAGATAGATTAGCAAAGCAAGATCTTTTTCTATATGCGAAAAAAGGCTCAAAGATCCATACATAGGCAATAGGATTGTAAACTTTCAGTTATGAAAATGTTTCAAACCATAATAAGACAATAATGTTTGCTGATATCAGTAATTAACCAAAACAAGAAAACAAACACGATGAGACAGTGACATACTTTTGTAGTGAAATTATCAAGAATTAGATGTGGATAAACCCCTGGCATTGTTCCAATAGAATCCTTGTCTTTGATGTCATGCCTGGTAACCTGTAAGTAATTTTATGATGAGAACTTTTCTACTGTTGCACATTAGAGTAAGAACTAAGAAGGGTACCATATCATAAACAAAGAAAATAAATACTTACCACATTGTGTAATCCAAAATATGCAGTTGGACCATATGGCAAATGACATATTGTTAGCCCATCAGGCACACCACGGTGCTCATGAACCAATATGAGATCAGTAAAATCTCGAGCACGACAGGATTCAACTATTTCTTTAATAACCTGCAACAATGTTTGATAAAAGAACTTTTTTATAAGGTTCATTCCAGAACTAGTCCAAAAATCTACAGACAAAGCATATGAGAAAAAATCAATCACTTACTATTTTCATATTGTTCTAAATTTAAAGGTCCTAGAAATCATCATAGCAACTAACACTTGATATTAATACTTGGCACACTGTATTAGCACTATATAAGGGTAGACAAATGGAAAAAACTAGTATCTGTTGTGCCAATTGTAATGCAGGTTTTTCCTTTTTAAACCTTAAGCACCTATTTATGACCAGGAAGTGTTAGTGACTTTGATCAGATTTAACTATCTGTAGTCCAAACATACAAGATTTGGCATAATAAGGACAAACACAGTGTTAATGTTTGAGCCTGTGGCTGCATGCTAATCATGAATATCATATGATCTCATCTTTAGGAGTGCAGAGATTTTCAGACTTTCAATTGTGCCATTAACTCTTATATCTTCATTTGATTTGACACATAATTGTTGATTAAAAAGAAGAAAAGAAGTAGGTTGAAAGTTGAAACAGATCAAATAATTTTCATCATCCTGGAAGAAAAAATAAGTTAAAGAACATGGACAATGCAGAGCAACTATGATTCATAGGTATATCCCAAGTCCAGTTCATAAAGTGACAGAATAACCAACCTGCCCACCTCGATTCATCCGCTCAGCGTTGGGAAATACAAACTTTAGTTCCTACAAAAACAACAATCTATGAATTAAACCAAAAGACAGGCTCATTTCAAAGAACACAAAGAAAAAGAATCGAGCTAGGACCAACCTTTGCAAACTGTGTAAGGGGTTGACTAGGATCCCTCGAGGTAGTTAAAAGTATCTTTGGTTCTTTTTCATTTGCCTTGGCATACTCATCGTCAATAACCGATTTAGGAACTATATAACAATGAAAACCCAATTATAATATTGTCTACAGCATTAATTCATGAATATTAATCTTGGAAGACCAATTCAGATTAAAAGTACTTTGAAACGAGTGGGAATATAACATATTCACAATTCATACATATCCATTACTAGCATCTTAACTTATCATTCACACCACAGCATCTTACACATTTTAAAGTTTTTTGGTGTTAATGTTATCACTAACCTTCTTTCCAACATATYACATAAATAAGCTACAACCCTACAAGTATATGAAATGTAAAAATAACACTTGTTAGAACTAGAAATTTCGAGCAGTCAAGAATTATTCACAAATTCAGTTAAAAATAACTGGATGTGACACTTGGATACAAACATGAGTTGTCTAAAAGTAACCAAGTCTGTGTAACACGAGCGATAAATCCTCTTTTAATTTTAAACAGGGGTTCAACCAAAATAAAAAGAACTTTTATTCAACAGGATGACAATTTCTACCTGTATCAATACTAAAATGCTCAACAACAACATCAAAGTTTATCTTTTTTTATTCTAATAACTAGTAACTAAGAGGCTACAAAAGTCAATCAAGTCAAACAATCCTTCTCAACTTAATTCCAACTAGAACCAAAGCMAACAAATCGCCAAATTAAGAATCACAATAACAACTAGACCAACTAAAAATTCAAAAGATAATAATAATATTCAGAAAGCAATATACTTTTAGTGAGTAATTTATAGCTCAAAGCTATATTACCCCACCCTTCATTTCATGTCAGGTGCCCTTGTAGGATAATAAACAAGACTTAACTTCATTTAGGGCCAAAACCATAGAAATTGTACACAAAATAGCCGAATCGGACACTCGGACACCTACCCATGTCGGATACCAATATCCGACACCGAGTAACATAGGTTCAAAGGGCAAAGAAGGATACATACCAGCAGTGTAGTCGTCTTCGAGGTCGATTTCTTGGCGAAGAGCAGCTTCTTCATTCCTCAATTCAGTAGGAATCGGCTTTCCCTCTAAAAACAAAGTCAGTAAAATGCCACCATTAAATACAATCAATTCAGCAAATATATAACTAAAATCAAAGAAGAAGAAGAGATGAAAYATGACGATTGAAGAGAACCTTCAAGAGCTTCACGAATTTTGCGCTTCTTATCATACAACAAACGCTCTTTGCCTTCTAAGCTTTTGCGGTAAAGGTATTCTCTTCTCAATCGCTGATTTCGTCTCAACATTTTACTAATTTACGGTGATGATTCAGAATTGGAGAATGCAGGGTTTAGGGGTGTTTCTTATTTGAAAGGGGGTTTAGGGTTTATGCTCATTTAATTTCATCCAATTTTCTCTGTTTTTTTTTTTTTTGTTTTTGTTTTTTTAAACAGTGTTCTTGATGGGTTTTTATTATACTTCCTCCGTAACAATCATTTATGGAAACTGTTTCAAGTAATACGTAACAACCATTTATGATTAGGTTAGTAAATTAACATGAGAAGGTTAATAAAACATGATTAGGGTCCTAATGGTTAGCTTAAAACAATAATTTGGCCACAGCGTAGAATAAACAAAAGTTTAGTGRCATGGCATAGAATAAAAAAGTTTAGTATGTCGCTGCGTAGATTACGACAAAACTTAATGTCACCATGTAGAATTTCCCTATTTTTTAAGGCTTGTTTGGTATCTATTTTTTACTTTTTTGTTTTCTGAAAACACAAAACAATGAAATAAGAAGAGGTACTTTGGGGAAATTATTGGTTCATCTCCGTGATGAACCAATATGCACTTATCTCGTGCCATTTTGGTAATTTTTGTACTTTATTTGTTCTACTCATATGCATGTGATTACTTAAKTAAAGTACATTAAATTACAATAATGGCATGAGATAAGTGGTTTTTGGTTCATCTCGGAGATGAACCTGATAGTGCTCGGTACTTTGAATGTTGTTTCTTGGCAAAATTGTTAACAACTACCCACTTTTTCGCCACTTTTGAAAACAACTACCCGGATTGTTTTATATTTAAAACAACTACCCATTTTTTCTTTTCTTTTTTTTTTTTTTTTGCAAATCACTACCTACTTTCGTATTTTGGCCACTCACCACTGTTGCAACCACTCCATTGCAGCAACCCAATTGCAAAACCACCAAACAAAATCCACCCCACTTTGTTGTTGCCCACCCCCGAAACCACCTAACAACCACCAAAACAATCGTGCTTAATTTCTAGCCTTTTCTCGACTATTCATCCATTGTTGGACATGGTTCTTACATAAAAGTTACAAATCTCGAATAAATACATGAAATAGGATCAAGAATCGCATGATTTTGAGTTGTTTTCAGTTATGCCATGTGCAAGTTTGAAAATCCGAAAGTGGATAGTGATTCGCAAACAAAAGATAAAAAATTGGTAGTTGTTTTAAATTAAAAAGAATTCGGGTAGTTTTTTTCAAAGCACAAAAAAATAAGTAGTTGTTGGCAATTTTGCATTTTTTTACGAAAAAAATAAAGATTTCATTAATAAGTAATAGTCAAAATACACTTACAATTAAGGGAAGAGAAATATATATATATAAATAATACAAAACATCTGAAAAACTGGGCTTAATAAAAATCTCATCTGAAGCAATACAATCTGTGAGTTTTCTCTGCTTCGACATAACATTCACTAATGCATAATTGTAAAGGTAAACATACTTTTGTGATTTTTTTTTAAAAAAAATTCTTCTCGAAATTGTGGAACTCTAAATCTTCATTTGTCGACCAATGAACTAAAAAAGAAATGAGTTTTTCTATGAAATACACCTAGGTGTTAGCGTTTTCTACAAAATACACCTAATGTTTTTTTTTTTTTACAAAATGCCCCCGATTTTTTAAACCCTTCCATAACATAACCTAAATTGTTAAATTTAACCAAACATGGTTAATTATAATATTTAAAAAAGTTAAAAGAAAATTAGAAAAACCAACAACTCCTCTCCCACCACAGACACTCACTCCATTGACTCCACCACTCCTCCACATACACCAACACCACCAGCCTAGCCACCAACCACCGCGCCACAACCACCACCCTCCTCGACAACACTAACACCACCGCCTTCGCCAACAACAACAACAGCAACCCTCCTTCCCACACACCATCGTCCCACCCAGACCACAACCCTTCGAACAACACCCAGCTAGCCACACTTACTCCGCCAAATCCACAACCGAGCCATCAAACCCACCCAACAACCCACATTTGACCCAACAACAACAAACTCAATTTTACAAAAAAAAAATTGTAATTTCAAACTCGATTTCACCATTCCAACCATCAATTCGAATCAAAAATTTATTCCAAAAATGATTTCGAAAATTGATTCGAAAATTGATTTGGAGTTTGATTCGAAAATTGATTTGGAGGTGGTTCGAATGGAGTTCGAATTGGTGAAGGTGAGTTGAGTTTGCATACGGTGTGGGGTTCGCGTTGGTTGGGTGCACGAAGGTGTGGTGTTCACYTTGGTGTGGGATTCGTGCTGGTTGCGTGCGCGATGGTTGTTGATCGAGCCGAGTGCGTGGTGGCATGATGGTGCTTGTTTTTGAAGGTTGGAAGGTGGTCAGGTGYTTGGTTGGTGGTGGGAGGAGTGGTAGCGTGAMTGGCCAGGTGGTGGCGTCGATGATTGGTGGTGGCGTGGGAGGACTAGAGGGATGAGTGGTGGTTTGGGAGTGGGGATGGGTGTTGGGAGGTGAGAGGAGGAGGGTTTTGGTGTTTTTTTTWAAAWWWTTTCCGTTTTTTATTTTTATTTTAAATTAAACTAACCATGGTAAACTAAATTAGCTATTTAGTTTATGTTTTGGAAGGGTTTAYAAACTCGGGGGCATTTTGTAGAGGAAAAAACATTAGGTGTGTTTTTTAAAAAACGCGAAAACTTAGGGACATTTCATAGAAAAACCCAAAAGAAATTGTACTCACTAATATAAAAACCATCATACAATGACGGGATTGTTTAATTGGAAGCAATTAAAATGGCTTTTTGGGATTTATAATCGGCAAAAATCTACAGGTATACCAAACAAGCCCTTAGTTATTTTGTTGGTTTTTTTTGGTTTGAATCATACATAAAATTAATGAAGACAAAGTATGAATGTCAAAGAATATATACGACAATGGCGAATTCAACAAGGTTGTTGAACAATGTTCTTTTTCATCGCTGTGCTCAATATATATCTAGAGGGAAAATGTTCTTGATAGTTCTTGTTCCTAAATCCTGACCATACACATTCTTTGGCAGACCAACAAAATCCACAAGAGGTATTTTGTACTTATGAAAAAAAATCCAAAGAAAAACAAAGCAAGCTTCTCATCAAAGTCTAAAAGAATTGATAAGCCTACCAAGGGCCTGTTTACATTAACTGAAATCAACTGAACTGAATGGAGCTYAATTGAACTGAGTTYAGCTAAARTGAACTAAACTGAATATTTTATGAGAGAGAGAAATTGGGTTAAGATTTAAGAACTGAATGGAGCTGAACTGAAAATAAGCTAATGTAAACAAACCCCAAGTAGTTTGACATAGTAGTTTGAATCATGATCCTTTGGAATAAGAAGAGATCCTTACCCGGTCTTTACCCTTAAATAGAGAACACGGGGCGCAAGGATTTGTCATTGTTGTCAGAGCACCTACAATGGTGATTGTAATTGTCATGTCTCTAAGAGATAATATAAATCATGTGTTGTAATGGGGTGATGCAAAAAATTATGGAAAGACTCGTCTCCTTGCTCGTCTTGGAACGACGAGAATGAAGACGCTCGTCATCTAGGTCCCACACCAGCTGTGTGTGGGAAATAATTTTTTTTTTTTGCTTTGTTTAAGGACAAAACGACGTTGTCCAGCCACAAGGAGTAGCAAAACGCGTCGTTTGCCGTAAAAAATGGCCCAAAAAAAAAACGATGCACGTTGACATTTGTAGGCTGACGGGGACCAATCCCCTTGCGCCACATGTCTGTACAGACCCTTTTCCCCAATTTAATTCAATTCATATTTTGCTAATTTCAGGCTTATAATTTTTTTAAAAATAATAAAAATTACCAAAATTCCTAACTTTTCAAAATCTACAAAAAGATAACCATATTGCTATATTTTGATACGTTTTTACATTTCTCCCTCTTAACAATTATTTTGTTATTTATTTAATTATTTAAAAATATGTTAAAATTGTTTTAAAATAAAAAAAATCGAAAAATATTTCTATATATTCAATGCTCCCCAGCCTTTACTTCACCACAAAAAACATTCAACTCCTCACTTTAAAATTCTTTCAAAGTTCAGTTCTAAAACCTTCTTAAAACTTCCAAAACTCAATATGGTTTGTCTAAAAATGAGCAAAAAAAAAAAGAGCAACTATCCTTACAACCAAGGAAATTCCCAAAATCCACCTACATTCAATTCATGGGAAGAATATCAATCATACACCCAAATGTTGCTATCGAACCCCCCTTCGTTCGCCGTTAATCTCGGTGAACAAACTCCGAGCACTCAAAATTTCTCGACTCATAATTTTTCTTATTATCAAGATCCCAACACTCAACAATATGATGCTCCAACTCCCAACCTAGGAAGCAGTAATAGAGATTGGGTTCCTGAGGAAGATAACGAGGAAGATGATGAAGAGGCAGTTGCTGAGGAGC
>SNQN01005875.1:10276-38192 GCA_008642245.1 Bassia scoparia
TTACTATAACACGTAGGTACGTCACTATAGCTTTGGTGCACCATAATATTATGTTATTGTGCAATCAGTGTACCTAAGTGTTTCTAGGCTTGTAATTGCTAGTTTTATATTYAATTGGCATAGTTATATATAAACTACATTACCATACTTTGAAACACCAAATGTAAGAGATCATATAATAAGCTAATGAAAACTTGTTACCTTAAGAAAGATGTTGTTGCCAAGGGTAATATTGGAGACAAACTCTCGATCAGTGGAACTAGCAGCAACGGTTAAAAGCCAAGGCGAAACATTCGAAACAACCCCTTCTTCAGGTCCACTATTACCAGCAGATGCAACTACTGGAATTCCATTCTTTACCGCATGAAAGGCTCCTATGGCAATAGAGTCATTCAAATAGTAGGCGGGGCCGCTTCCTATGGACAATGAAATGACATCCACGTCATCATTAACGGCGGCCTCTAGGGCGGCCAAGATGTCYGAGTCACTACASCCTCCGGCCTGAGTGGAGGTAGCAGGCCAGCATACCTTGTACGTAGCTACACGGGCCCTAGGGGACCCTCCCACCGCGGTCCCATTACCAAATCCTCCTATACTGGCTCCTGGGACGGCGTTTCCTCCTGCCGTGGAGAGGGTGTGGGACCCATGACCCTCCATGTCTCGAGGTGTCTTGGTTGCGTTGAAGACCGTGTTGGCCTCACGGAGTACTTGCTCGTACCCTTTGTAGAAGTACCTCGCTCCGATTAGCTTCCTAAGAAATTTGTTTAAGAGAGTAATATGTTTAAGGGAATTTTTATAATTATATAACGACTAGACTTGAATTATAAGCTAAGTGAGTATAAATATATGTTGTACCGTACCTGTTGCACTTGAATGATGGATCGAATTCATTTTCACATGCACCTTTGAATTTGGCAGGAATTGGACCCATGTTATCATCTGCGAAGCTCTTTGACTCTGGCCAAACACCTACGCACCAATAATATATAAATGTTCTCGTCACCTGATTTTTGCTGAACTGACTAATCGATAATGTTCCAAGATGAAAGGCTAAAGGGTCAGGTGCAGCTTAATATATAGATATACCTGTATCAAGGTTTGCAATGATAACATCTTGTCCGAAATTCGCTTTCTTCCAGATAGAATTATCAGGAATAACTCCATTGTTATCTAGTCCAAGAAATCCCCAGGACCTTGTTGTATCGATCGTTTTTAGCTCGTTTTTGAAGACAGAGATGACATCCGGGTGATCTTCGCGCGCACACAACACACAAAGAACGATTAATTAAGGGTTAAAAACTAAGCATGAAGCTAAGGTTAATTGCATGAACATAATAATAACTTAATAATAAGCATATATATTATTTATTAAATAGTAAAATCGAGCTTACTTTCAAGTTCTATTGCTTCTTCCTCATGCAGCAATGCAGAAAAGCCATCAAAGATCTTGTTGTACGAGTATAGTATAATATCATCAGCTTCCACATGTCTATTTTTTTTTATGGTTATTGTTGTATTTTTGGGGAAAACATATGTAGAAATAGTGAGTAATGCAAAATAAATGTTATAACCACATGAAAATTTCTACATCAACTAATTATAAGTATCTGGATTTAGGCTATGCTCTGTTCTTATGCACTTTCCTAATCTAATATGATCCGATTTAAACTTATTGTAGTCCGTAAGTAATTATTTTTTATTAGTATATTTTTTATTTGATATGTTTTTTATGAAAATAATTTGGTTAATTATTTTTTTTTGGACGAAAGATAATTTATTTTCTTAATAAACGTTCTAGCACTTAAAATAATTTAAGTAATATGGCCCTTGATCTTTACACATAACAATTCCCTATAAGTTTATTATTAGTTTTTTAAATATATTATTTTGAAAGTTTAAACATCTTCATGTACATAGTACGGAGGTAATATGTTTTTTATTGAATATTAAGTGACATAGTTGACCTAATATAGTTATCAAATTTTAAAAACATTAGCAATTTATTATTATGGAAGTTTCTATTAATTGGCTACAAATTTACAGTTTTTTGGCATAAATTTTTGTTCTCATTTTCTTGTTTCTTTAAAACAACCTTCTAAGTAAAATTTCCCTCTAAACATTTTTCATTAAAGTTTCGAACACGTTTTCACAAATATCATCTCAAATGGAAGACTTTGAAAACATAGATGTCCAATTCGAAAAAGAGTTTTTGAGGATAATCAAGGCGCAATTTCCATTCTTGTTCCAATAAATAATTAATTTACCTTTGCAAAAAGATGAAAGAACTGAAGATGATTATTTGTCAAGTATAGGGATCAGCGAAGGAAGTCCATTTTCTGCAGCAGAACTAAATACACCATGTATAACTGCCATTAAATGAACAAGATATATATTTCACAGTTAAGAATATTTTTGTATGAACAAATTAAACTTGATAAAAAATGAATGATATAAATTAATAATAAAATAAAATTTGATAAATAAAAATAACAATTGCAAATTAAAAAAGCAGGAACTTGCCTTTTGAACAGCAAGGTCTGGTTTCTGAATTATGAAAGAACCAAGAAAGAAGATTGGGAGAGAAAACCAAGCGATTATTGAAACCTTCATCAGTTATTGATGCTGTAATGTAATGGTTTTTGAAGGAAGGGTATAGTTATTGTTGAATGAATTGAATAATATAGCAGTTTGTTCTTTTGCACATTTGCAGTGAAAGGTAAAATGTACACAAAATTTTAAAAAGGGTAAAAATACACAAATGAGCCCTGCCCCAAAATCTCTGATGATTCATTTATTGAAGAAGATAAATCTTAAAGATTATTTCCAAATTAAAGAATAATTATCAAATAAATGCATGCCTGCGATTTTTAAAAATGAAGTCAATAAAGATTATCAAGCATAATATCTCAAGATAATAATCTGTTTTTCTATTGATTAAAGGAACATATATGATTAGATTGCCAAATATAGAAAGGACATCCACAAGAGTTTGTGCCACTAGTGTTCCACCTGACTTTCCTACTTTATCTTTTTTTTTTACAACTCGTTTTTTTTAAAAAAAAGATTGTATGACTTTGTGTGTTGGTTTAATTAGCCTTTTACTATTTCATTCAAAATGAAAAGAAAATAAAAATCATCCTTAAAAAAAGAAATAAATTAGTGGATAGCCTTTTTGAAATTGTTTATTACTAGGTGCCTTATGCATTGCACATGTTTATATTATAGGACTGAATTTATTATGCATGCAATGTGCCTTTGATATACAAATTTCATCTAAATTGATAATATTGCTGCTTAGTGAAGATAGAGTTACAGTGTTTAATATTTATTTGACTCAATCTATACTTTCATAAAGCTTATTGTAATTCGTACAAGAAAATAAATTATTAGCGAACATACCATTATACCGTAATTAATATTTATGTTATATTTAAGTTTGAATTTTTTTTAAATTAAATTGATTATTCATAAAAGGGTAGAGAGTAATTATCTATTGGGGACACACCATATAACTTTGTAAAAGTAATTGTGTTAAGGCGGACTTTCATTAATATAATGAAAAACGGATCCGAATATTATGATAATTTTCATATGTTTTATTGTGTAACCTTTTAACCAATTTTATAGCTAACCTTTAATTAGTAAAGATTAAATTTACTTAAAAGTGATTAAAGTTACTCTACTAAAATGTATTAAAGTTATCTGAATTAGGTAGTTTTTTCATTTAATAAAAAGTACACACAAAAATGATAAAGTTACACAATAATTACTTCATTGATTAGTATATGAAATCTAAGTATAGTTATCTATTTAATGAGTTAAATGACTCTATTATATTTTAGTTCAGATAACGTTATCTAATTGAATTTTTTACATCATGAGGCTTTATGATTAAGTTAATCTAATACGATAGAAATAGTATTTGTTAATAAGTACCACACTGAATTCCCATTAACGATACTACCTACTAACATATCTATTACTAAACAGACAACTTCCTTTATATTTTACACATGTACATATGCCAGATCACCGTTTTCATAATCAAAGATACGATTGGTGAGTCGAATGTTTATTCTAATTAACGATAGTATATAGAGATCCAATACATTCTCAAACATACCGATACATTCATAATACGTAACTTAATATGTGTTGATAATAGGACGTTAAAATTATTACTTTAGTATTAGTGAATTATCAACCTGTTTTATTCCAGAAATCTAAACGGAGCCGTTTATTCTGACAACTTATCTTAATAAAAATGACATTCCTAGCTCATTTCTCCTGATACAGATCATTAACTAGGATATTAAATAAGTTTACTTCTGACTTTTGCAACCGTATCATAACTTATCCAAAGAGAATATGTATCTATTAATTGATTCCTATTATAACTTAGCGCATCTTAAAATAAGCTATCATGTTTTCGAATTAGTAGAGTACTCTCACTAGGTAGCATACTCAAAATTTGGCCTGAATACAAAGCTGTGAGAACTAACTATTCTCATCCAATATAACTAGTAAACACATAACTTAATGCATTGGAACCTAGTATATAATACTAGTGATTGTCTATCAAATAGTTGGAGACTACCAATTAAGATAAAAATTAGAATTCGTCTTGTGCAAGCGTTGTCGCAAATTTTTGAAGATTTTACTTTCCTTACAATTGCCGCTCTTTACCACTGTTTCTATGAAGTACTCTGTAGTTTATTATTTATAAATAGATTTATCTGAGGAAGTTTATCCAAGTAGCCTAGATGATTTGTGAGTATCAATTTTATTACTTTACTGTGTGCTTAATGATGCAGCATAAAGTCAGCAGGTCTATAGATATGCCGAGAAGTTCACAAGTAAGCGAGCTGAAAGTCTGTTAACTAAATAGATTTCTGTATTCTAACAGTATTAGTCCCAAGTGAAATCGAGTGTTTGTATCCGCTATATCTTTTGAATGTATTTATCTATTTGTTTTAGCTATTGAAAATATGTCGGCAACGTACTATGTTCAAATAATGCCAATGAACTTGTCTTTACTATTTAGATTCGAGTGTGTTCTAGTTCCTATTATGGTGTTTGTGTTCTTTGAAAGTGTTTTGTGGTCTTAGTATGTCTCATGAGGAAAGGTACATGTTTTATTTTCATGCTAATGATTGTTCTATGAGTCATTGTTCTTGTGAATGAGTGTACCTTGTGCATTGAGGTCATTGTTCTTCAATTTGATTGATTGTCTTTCAATGCTTTATCCTTGTTCATGAATCCATTTGTTTTTGGCAAAATCATGACGTTCTTATGACAATAATTGGAGCAAGATCAGAGGATATTATGAATATAATAGTAGTAGCTATTCCATGACATTTTCACAATAAAGAAAATAAGCTATTATCACCTAGCACGTCTAAAACAAATAAAAAAACAATCCACAAAGTTTATCAGGTAAAATCAACCGCGGAAAAGCGGTACGATAACGTACAAGCTTTAAAAGCCGACCACGTCAAACGGCTACCAAGTAAAACTTAACAGCAGTCGTTAAGTAATATACTTGGTCGGTAAAATGCCCTCTATTTTAACTGAGATCCAGCGTAACTAACGATCGTCTGAACTCCCGCAAAAAGAACAGACCGTTGTGGGACTCCGACAGTTATAAAATAGACCGGAATTAACCGACCGTTGTTAGTGGTCTGCTAATTACTAACCGCAAACGTTTCCAGTAATGTTGCGCAGATTTTGCGACCGTTGACCGGTCCCGGAAAATGTTATGGAATATTTTCGAAAAATCAACATTATACCCTTGGTCGTAACAGTCACACCCTCATCTCACCTCTTTTGCAAGAAACTTTCATCACCGATCTTTCACCTTCAGCACCAGTATCGGTGTCCGGTAAATAGCCTCATTGCTGAACTTACCCTGAACCGTTGCTAGCGGATCGGTAGAAATGTCAAACTAATTGTGACTTTATCCCCGACCGCTAAGAGGTCGGTAAAATGACAAGTTTGATTAAATGAACTGACAATATATACATAAAGTTTCTCTTGTTAGGCATGCACTGCTCAGAAACATTAAAACTTCTTATTTTTTAACTTATATATAAAAACAACAATAGCAAATGAAATAAAAACACTCAATGCAGTTTAATAAACAAGCACCATTAAGTTCATTGATATTTTATTCTAAACACAAACAATATACGACAGTATGTACTTACAAACTTCAAACAAAAATAAATACAAAAAATCCTAAAACTATGAATGTAAATAATGTAGAAGCCTTTCCTTCATATCTTTCACGGCCTAGAAACCACAATCCATCTTCATAATGCAAGAAAAATAAAACATAATCAGTATGAAATCAAAACAAGGTAAGAATGAAATAACCTGTTAATAATTCAGAAACCAATGATAGGAGCCGCTCGAGGATGCCGAGGCTGCGAGCTGCCAAAGATGGGCGAGGTTGCCAGGCGAGGCGAGCCTGGCTATATAAGGGGCGAAGGGAGAGAAGTAGCAGGACAAATGAGAAGATGGGTAAAGTACTTCAATAGAAGTGCATTGTTTATGAGACCGAGAAGAGTTGGGAGGGTTACCATACAGGGCGAATAGCTAAGTCTTGCTGAATGTTCGGCTGCTAGCCTAAGGGTGTATAGAAGCTGCAATTGATTCTGGGGTGTAAAGATCTCAGATTAAATCATTCGTAACGATGACTTGCGGCGTAAACTCAGTGAGAGAAGTCGGGTTAACCAGTAGATGCCATAATCTGTTAGTGAGAGCGATTCTACCGTTCCGATGTTAAAGGGGTAGAAGTGGGAGGGTAATAAGGGTCCAGAAAAGAAGGGAGAAGTGCTGGTTGGTTACAATATACGGGGTATCCGCTCTAACTTACGAGCACGGTTCTGGGATTAATATGAAATTAGACAAATTAGAGTCCTGAGTGTAAGAACAGACGGTCGATTTTAACCAGCAAAACATAACCGTTTGACCATATTACTGGTCCACATCAACACCTGCGTACGAAGTTCGAAAAGAATTGCTCAAGGACTGCTACCCTCGAAATAAATCATAAAATCATGACAGTCCCGAAGCCGTGTAAATTATCGTCCACTATAATACGGTCTATACTAAATAGGACCCCAATGCGTTAAAACGGTCAGGGCTAAATTATACGACATTTTCCAACGTTTTTGCAGCTGATCTCGAGAGGCTAAATTCAATCTATTGTGTGCGTTAATAACCGGAATGTCTTGTATGTGTTTTTAAATCGTGATGTATTGTCTATGAAGTTTACGACGATGTCTAAGTTGAATGTTTTATTTGCACGAATGTTGAAATCAGTATTAATAGTTAGTGTTACGTTTCTAATACAAATCACCTTATAGGTGTAAAAAATTCTTAGACTTGACAAATGACAAAGTTGAGCAATACTTATAAATAGGTGAAAAACCATTACTAAAAAAAATTCATCAAACTCTTATATGTATGTAATAACTTTAATTTATTTTTGAATTTAAATTTTGAAAAAAATAATAATATCGATATTAAGTGCCAACAATTAATAAGGAAGTTCAAATCATTAATTAAACATGTTTGCGATAATTTTCGAATGACTAAATGCATAGTGCTATTGAAAAAATAAATTAATTGGAACACGACAAATGCATTAATGGTCTCTGGGTGATCTAATATAATATTTCTATTATCCCACACATCATCATGGTGTTATTTAATGGAACTTAGCGACTTTACGTTACGGGCATCTTAATTCTAATTACAACTATAAATATATATAATTACTATATACTTTAATATTATATAACTATATAATAATACTGTAATTAAATATATTATATACAATTATAATAATATATATATAATATCACTTTCAAATTATACATCAAGATATTTTAATTTGAAATTGTGTCTCAAAAATTGTGACAAAATAAATGTAGCAATTGAAAAAGAACACGGAGTGAAGTAAACATATTTTTAGTAATTCAAATTTATGCTCACATTCACATTCTGACTACTTCCATTCATTTTTCTCTGAAACAAAATCGCCCTCACTTCGGTTATTTCTTCAAAAATCACGAACTTCTGGGAAAATGTTTTGGTGAAATACGTTAAAGTCATGAGTCAAAAGAGTGTGGTGTGAGACCCAAAAAAGAGAGTAACAGTGTACTTACAAATATGATGCTATTTGAATTCAATATTTTTGAATAAAGTAGGTGTATAGAAAAAATAAAGTATTTTAAATTTATTGAGTCGCACCAACAAATCAAAAGAGAGAAAAATATTGAAGTATTACAATAATGGGTCCTCAGCGCCCCAATTTACAAAAATTTGGAAAGAAAATAAAGTGAGATGACAATTTATTTGTTGAAGACCTTCTCTCATAAATAAAAGCCCAGGCGATGACAATTTTTAGAAACTGCGATAAGCAAGAATGACGACATTGGATTTAGATCGACGAAAATTATTGGGAAATGGAAAATGAGAAATCCAATATCCACCATTCATCTAATACAAGAGCAATACATACAAGTCATTTTCTCCTTTTCTCATCTTAATATAGTAACATTATTATACAAGTAAGGACTTTAGAGGAATTGTGCATATGTTCAATGTATACCTTTTACTTATTCTTTTAGGGAAAACGAAAAGTTCAGGAAAAAAAAGGGTTACCCTTGAAAGACCGCAGACAAAAGAACAAAAAATTATTTCAATCAACGAAAAATAAAGTTCAATTGAGAAAAAAATCAAGATCTCCACGCCATCTCTTACAGCCACGATCGTGCAAACTTATCAGGCAAACTATAGTGAAATAATCTTAAGAAGCTTAGATGATACATAAAGAATTCACACACTCACAAGCCAACATGTAAAACACACGACAAATGCAAAACTCTTCGTTTGAGGTGTTGCAACAATTACGCAACTTATCCAAAAAGTAGATATTCAACTCCTGACTACACTTAAATCCGACTATCGAGGTTTCTACTACTACGAGTCCACTTTCTGCAGATACATACACTAAAGGCAACGAAATGAGAATCCATTGACTGTTTAGCTAATGAATACACTCCAAATGACGAGGGCAAGAATAACTTGTGGTTGTAAGAATGAAGTGATTGATACGGCCGTGATTATGAGCTGATTCGAGCTTGAGTATCACTAAGCTCTGACTCGAGCTCGTTAAAGATTCAAGCTCAAAAGCTCGCCAGTTTTTAGAAATGAGCTCATGGCTCAACTCAATTTTGCATTTCCTCCTTGAGCTCGAGCTCGAAATCAAAACTTGACCAAAATTCGAGCTTGGCTTGAAACTCGATCATAACTCGTCTCGAAAACTCAAATTCAATACTTTAAACCTTGAAAAAAGCAGAAATTGTTATTTTATTAAAATTCAAATAACAATACAGAAGTAAAAGTTTGAACACACTTCAAAGTTCCACACAACCATAAAGTTCCACACAATACAGAAGTAAAAGTTAGATAAATAATAAAGTACTATAACATAATATAAATTGAAAATACAACACAGTGACTTTATTTTGGATCCATGTTGGTATTGGATGAAAATTTTCTTGGGTTGATCTTCATTTATATTTTGCAATATATTAAGTCTAGAAGCTAGTGAGAGAATGTTTACTTGTAGATAAAAGTGAATGGTAGAGATTATACTTGAGACTTGAGAGGATCGTTTGAGTAAGTAAGTAGATAGAGTAAATAGGGAGACAATGCTTGAGAGAAACATGCAAGCGTCAATGAAACAAGAACAGCAAATAGGGTGAGTTTAGAGAGTGGAAATTAGGGTTTGCTGTTTTTGGGTATCTTTAATCAAATTGAAATATTTAGTTTTGGTGATTTTTTGAGAATATATCTAACGAATTTTTTTAAAAAAATTGCCATTCTAAGAATTTTATTGAGAGTATTTAATCATTTTTGGAACTTTAGTACTTCCTCCGTATCGAAAAAACGCAACTTTTGCCAATTTGGCTATAATATAAATACAAATAACTTTTTTTCTTCTTCATTTTTAGTAAAAAAATTGAGAAGTACCAATTACCCTTACTCATTTTTTAATATCATCATTATCACTCTTGCTTAACAACACTTACCTCTAATTCTAATTTTGGTCATTTATGTTGATCGATTCCCTCCAATTTAATGACTCCCACCACACACCACCCCTATTCCCATTAACCAAAAAAATCATTCATCTACCCCATTATATTACGCCGTTTCTTCCCTCTTTCCAAATCCTTCGTAACCCTAACCTAATTCTCTCTCTTCTCCTTCTTCATTTGCTATCCGATTCTTCTGAATCCCCCAATTTATGCTGCGATCTTGCGATTAGCTTCCATTTTCTTTCTCTCTCTTTCGATTGATGTCTTGTTGCTACTTTGTTCGATTTCTCTGTTTTCCCATTCAAATCCTTTGAATTCGAAAAATGTTGGATCTGACCTTTGTATGTGCGATGGATCATGATGAACCATATGAGGATGTTCTTTTCCTCAATGGATAATCATTGATGGATACGAAATGGGTCCAACCTACCACGACGGGTACGCAAGTGGTGATAAGAATCGTCGATTCAGTCATGTTGCGTAGAGCTTCGGGGAAAGGTTTTGAGGAGTTAATCATTTAGATCTATGCTTTAGGAAGTATAGAAAGAACGTGGCAATTGAGAAGGTGGAGGATATGAAGAGGGAGGAAAACAAGAGGGCTGAGGGTGAGAGAGTGAAGGGAAGATTCCGTGGGGTTAGGTTTGCGGGTGAGTCATCAAAGGGTAAGGGGGTTGTTGAGTSAGAGAGTGAGAGTGAGAGTGAAACTGAGGAAGAGGAGGAAGAGGATGAGGGGTTGGGGAAGGGTGTTGATGTCATTCATAAGTTTGAGTCTGAGCAATTTGCTGGTTGGAATCTAAGCCAACCGATTGTTATTAGTGATGATGAGGGTGAGTTGAGGCAGGAGGTTGAGGGAGTTGAAGTTGGGCATGAATTTGTTGAGGTTGRTGAGAGGAATTCGAAGGGTAAGGGCAAGGTGGTTGCTATTGTTGTTGAGCCAATAGGTGAGGTAGGTGGTCACCCTCTGGTCAACGTCCTAYAAGGCAAAAGGGTGGTGGTTTGTGGCTTGTTATTCGACCCTGCTGGCTATGWCAAGATGAGGAGGCCAAGAAAGATCCTGGCTTGCCCCCCTTTCCACCACYGAGGTCTCTGAGGAAAAGGGTGGTCAAACAGGAACCCATGGAAGAAGGTGGCTCTRATTTTGTTGGGTCTYTTACTATGGCGATGTTCACTTTAACCCTAWTTTTTTGTTTAATAATGTCATGATCATGATTCTGATTTGCTTTGACATTTTGATAAATGTTTTTATGATGATAATGTGCCTGTTTTTTGTTGGTTTGATTTTACATTGTTGGCTTTGGATGCTGTTGGAATGCTGTTTTTATGATGATGATGATGCCGTTGGATGCCGTTGGAATGCTGTTTTTATGATGATGATGATGTTGTTGGAATGCTGTTGGAATGGTGTTTAATGTTTTTATGATAATGATAATGATGTTGTTGGAATGCTGTTTAATGTTTTTATGATGATGATGTTGCTGTTTGTCTGGTTAGATATATTGATTGAATGATTATGTGTATGGATTTGGAATTGGTATGTTGGTTGAATGATTTTGTGTATTGATATGGAATTGGTATGTTGGTTGAATGATTATGTGTATTGATTTGGATTTGGTATGTTTGGATATTGGTGGTGTTGGAATGATTATGTGTATTGATTTGGATTTGGTATGTTWGGATATTGGTGGTGTTGGAACGATTATGTGTATTGATTTGGATTTGGGACTGTATGCTTTCTTGGGAAGTCATTGATGAATGATGATAATCAGAGTGCAGTTATGTCAATGTTTGTGATTGTCTCAATGACTTCATGGAGAGACTCATGTTTGCTGTTGGTTTAAATCAAGGTTGTCAACCAAATGATGAAGGGGTTCAGCCACACTGTTCCTTGCCCACAGATTTAATGCTTGTGTGTAGAAGCGATTCTTTGAAATGCTCCACACTTGCATCAATCTGTGCTAAGGCGAGGCGTGTGGCGAGAGGTGAGAAATGGGTAGAGGATGATGAGCAGGGCTGAATGATGAGAGAGATAGGTTACTGATCGAGAGACGTGAGAGGTTAGTGATGAGGAGAGAGAGAGTGGGGGGAGGGTAGATAAGGGTGAAAATGAAGGGGTGAGAGAGTGTGGGGTTAGATAAGGGGTGGGTGGGTTTATTAGAATGGTCGGTTGATTTTTAATTGGGAAAAGACAAAATTACCGACCGTCGACGGTCGGTAACGCATACTAGCGGTCGGTATGTGTTCATAAGTCAAAACAATAATTTGACCATATTACCGACCAACAAACACCGGGGAAAAATTAAACAGTCGGAAAAATTAAAACGGGTCGTGTAAATTTTCGTCCACTATAATACACGGTCCGTATTTATAAAATGGTCGTAAATTGCGTCCTAAAAAACGTCGGTAATATGACATTTTCCAACCGTTTTTGTGACGGTCGGCTAAATCTGTCGTTAATAACGCGGATTCTTGTTTGTTTTTTAATCGTGATGTATTCTAATGAAGTTTACACGATGCTTCTAGTGAATGTTTTATTTCACGTGTTGAAATCATATTAGAGTTTTACGTTTTTATAAATCATTATAGTGTAAATTCTTTTGAATGAAAGTTTGACAATACTTTAAATAGGTGAAAAACATTAAAAAATTCATTAAATGCTTATATGTAGTAATAACTAATTTTTTTATTTAAATTTTGAAAAAATTAATTACATATTAAGTGCCAACAATTAATAAGGAAAGTTCAAATCATTAATTAGAAACATGTTCATAATTTGAATGACTAATGCATAGCTATTGAAATAAATTATTACACACAATGCATTAATGGTCTTGGTGTATATATATTTCTATTATACATCCATGGTGTTAATGGAACTTGCGATGTTCGAGCATCTTATTCTAATTACAATATATATATTTATATATATATATATATATATATTATATATTATATATATATATTAATAATATATATATATATATGTTTCAAATTATAACTCAAGATATTTAATTTGAAATTGTGTCTCAAAATTGTGACAAATAAATGTAGCAATTGAAAGACACGGAAGATAAACATTTTTTTAGTAATTCAATTTATGCTCACATTCACATCTACTACTTCATTCATTTCGAAAATCGTCCTCACTTCGGTTTTTTCAAAAATCGAGGAAAATTTGTGAGTTGATGAGGGTGTGGTGTGAGACAAAAAAGAGAGATACAGTGATTACAATATGTGTATTGAAAATATTTTAATAAGTAGGTGTAAAAAATAAGTATTTAATTTTGGTCCAAATAAAAAGAGAGAAAATGAAGTATTAATAGTGGTCCCCATTTCAAAATTGGAAAGAAAATAAGTGAGACAATTATTGTGAAATTTCTCTAAAAGAAATCGAGACAATTTTTAGAAACGGAAGAAGTAATGAGGAATATGGATTTAGATCGACGAATTAATTGGAATGTGAATGAATCAAATATTCTATGTACAAAGTACATGCATGTTCTTTTCTCATCTAATATAGTCTTATTATAAAGTATGGTTTGTTATGTTCAATTATATTTGTACTTATTCTTTTGAAAACAAAAGTTCAATAAAAGGTTGAACAGAACAAAGAAAAAAAATTATTTCATCAACGAAAAATAGTTCAATTGAGAAAAAATAAGTTCACATTTCCCGAATATAGTGCAAATTGTTGGAGAAATTTAAGAATTTAGAGAAATTTAAGAATTACAAGTGTCACAAAGAATAAAAACGAAAACAACAATGAAAATTTTTGAGTGTGTTGTTAGCACTTTCCAAAAGTGATATTCAACTCTTACATTAAGACATGGGTTTTCATAGAGTCCACTTTCGAGATACAACAAAGAACAATGAGAATCCACACTTTTAGTATGAATACACTCCAAATGAGAGGGCAAGTATAATTGTGTGTTGTAATGATGATGATTAGCCTGATTATGAGCTGATTCGAGCTTGAGTATCACTAAGCTCGACTCGAGCTCGGTTAAAAGATTCAAGCTCAAAGCTCGCCAGTTTTTAGAATTGAGCTCGGCTCAACTCAATTGCATTTCTCCTTGAGCTCTGAAGCTCGAAACTCAAAACTTGACCAAAATTCGAGGCTTGGCTTGAAACTCGACTCATAACTCGTCTCGAAAACTCAAATTCAATACTTTAAACCTTGAAAAAAGCAGAAATTTATTTTATTAAAATGTCAAATAACAATACGAAGTAAAGTTTGAACACATTCAAGTTCCACACAACCATAAGTTCCACACATACAGTAAGTAAAAGTTAGATAAATAATAAAGTACTATAACATAATATAAATTGAAATACAACATCAGTGACTTTATTTTGGATTCCATGTTGGTATTGGGATGCAAAATTTTCTTGGGTTGTCTTCATTTATATTTTGCAATATATTAAGTCTTAGTAAGCTAGTGAGAGAATGTTTCTTTAGATTATAAAGTGAATGGTAAGAGATTATATCTTGAGACTTGAGAGGATCGTTTGAGTAAGTAAGATAGATTGAGTATGAGGGAGACAATAGCTTGAGAGAAACTGCAAGCGTCAATGAAACAAGACAGCAAAATAGGCGTGAGTTAGAGAGTGAATTAGGGTTTGCTTGTTTTTGGTACTCTTTAATTCAAATTAAATATTTGAGTTTTGGTGTGAATTTTTATGTGAGAATATTGCTCACGATTTTTTTTAAAAAGATGTGCCATTCTTAAGACATTTTATGAGGACGTCTTTAATCATTTTTGGAACTTCTTTACGTACTTCACTCCGTATCGAAAAACGAACTTTTGGCAATTTTGGCTTAAATAATACAATTTAAACTATTTTCTTTCCTTTCCACTTTTAGTTAAAAAAATGTGATGGAGTTACCAATTACCCTTTACTCATTTTTTTAATATCATATTATCACTCCTTGCTTAACAAACACTTACCTCTAATTCTATTTTGTCATTTAATGGTGATGTTCCCATCCAATTTAATGACTCCCACCACAACACCACCCTATTTCCCATTAACCACCAAAAAATCTTCATTCTACCCATTTATATTACCCTTTCTTCCCTCTTTCCAAATCCTTCGTAAACCTCTAACCCGTATTCTCTCTCTCTCTTCTTTTTCGTTGCTCATCTCGGATTCTTCTGATCCCCCCAATTTTTAATGCTGCGTCTTGCGATTAGTTCTTCCATTTTCTTCTCTCTCTCTTTCGACTTGTAAATGTTTGTTTTTGCTATCTTTGATTCGATTTCTCTGTTTCCCCATTCATCCTTGAATTCGAAAGCATGTTGGATCTCGACCTCTTTGCTATGATGCGATGGCATCAGTGGATGAACATATGTGGATTGTATCTTTCCTCAATGATTCATTGATGGAATCGAAATGTGGTCACCAACTACCCAGCGTCTCGTCGCAAGTGGTTGAGTAAGAAATCGTCGTATTTCATCGTCATGTTGCGGTATGGGTTCGGGGAAAGGTTTTGAGGAGATGTGATGTTATCATAGTGAGACCTACAATTAAGATAAAAATTAGAATTCTTGGCAAATGTTTCGAATTTTTGAAATTTTACTTTCCTAAATTGCCGTGTTCTATGAGAGTGATGGTTTTTTTTAATGTATTTTGAGAAGTTTATCCAAGTAGCTAGATGACTTTGTGAGTTTTTTTTTTCTGTTCTATGATGCAATATCATGCTCTATATATGAGAATGTTCAGTAAGCGATGAAATTTGCTAAATGATGTTCTTTTAGTATTTGTTCAAAGTGAAATGTGTTTTGTTCTTTGAGAGTATTTGTGTATGGTTATTATTTGTTCTGTGGATTCAAAGTCTATGTTCTATGCCATGAACTTGTTTTACTTTTAGATGATTGTTTGTTCTTTGATGGTGTTTGTGTTCTTTGATAGTGTTTTGTGGTCTTAGTATGTTCCATTAGGGAAGGTACATGTTTTATTCTATCAATGCTTTATGATTGTTCTATGAGTCATTGTTCTGTGAATGGATGTACTTGTGCATTGAGTCATTGTTCTTCAATTTGATTGATTGTTCTTTCAATGCTTTATGCTTGTTCTATGAATCATTGTTCTTTGGCAAAATCATGACGTTCTATGACAATAATTGGAGCAAGATCAGAGGAATATTATGAATATATAGTATGATATTCCATGACATTTTCACAATAAGAAAATAAGCTATTACCGASCGTCTAAAACAAATAAAAAACAGTCGGTAAAAACGCGGAAGCGGTCGGTAAACCTTTTACCGACCGTCAACGGTCGGTAACTGACGGTCGGTATATACTTGGTCGGTAAATGCCTTATTTACTGACCGCTATTATCGATCGTCCCGAAGAACAGACGGTGATCTCCGACAGTTTAAAATAGACGGAAATTACCGACCGTTTGTTGATGGTCGCTAATTACTAACCGCCAAACGGTCAGTAATGTTGRAGATTTGCGACCGTTGACGGTCGGAAACTATGTTTGAAATCAATTTTTTTTCCACGAATTGACTTTACCGACCGTTTGGRAGTCGGTAAAAGTCAACTTGTTGACTTTACCAACCGTTTGGCGGTCGGTAAAAGTCAACTAATTGACTTTACCGACCGCTAAAAGGTCGGTAAAATGAAGTTGATAAATYAAAAAAATACATAAAGTTTTCTGACATGACTGTCAGAATAAACTTTCTGTATTTTTTTAATGTATAATAAAAACAACAATAGCAAAAATGAAATAAAACACTCAATTGCAGTTTAATAACAAAGAATCATTAATTCATTATATTTATATCTAAACACATATACGAAGTATTGATACTTACAAAACTTCAACTAATAAATACAAAATCCCTAAAACTATGAATGTAAATAATGTAGAAGCCTTTCCTTCATATCTTCAGCCTAGAACCCATCAAATCTTCACTKTGCAAGAAAAAATTAAAATAAATCAGTATAAATCAAAACAAGGTAATGAATGAAATTAACCTGTAATAATTCAGAAACCAAGATGACACCTGGCGATGGCGGCTTGCGAGGAGGTGGCGAGGGCTATGCGACGGCCACGCTGCCAAAATTAGCGAGAGTTGGCAAGGCAGGCGCTGGCGAGGAGGTGAGAGAAGGTGAAGGAGATGGAGGGCTGATGATAGAGGAGGTAATTATGTAAGAGATGAGAGGTTAGTGATGAGGAGAGAGAGGTGGGGGGGTGGTCCGATTTTTTTAATAAGGTAGAAAATGAAGGGGTGAGAGGTGTGGGGTTAGATAAGGGTGGTGTTTTAAGTTTTACGGTGATAATGTATTATGATATTTCCTGTTCCGTTCCTTTGCGAGTTTCATTCTTTGTTTTTACCGGGCTGTTCGTATTTTTTTATTATATTTATTATCTCTGTTATTATCCTTCCTTTTGTAATGTTTTGCTTTTTGTTCATTTTTTTGTTGTCTTGGGAAGTCGTTAATTCATGATATCCGGATGTCCCTACTACTGTATGTGGTCGTGTAGTTCTGTGATGTCGTGATTTATTGGGAAAAGAATTACGGACCGTCGACGGTCGGTAACGCATAGCTAGCCGGTCGTAATGTTTTCAATAAGTTCAAAACAAAAAATTGACCATTATTACCGACCAATAACAGCCGAGGAAAATTAAACATCGTGAAAAATTAAAATCGGCCGGTAATTCATTCGTTCCAATAATACACGTCCGGATAAATTTATAAAAATGTCGTAAATTGTCCATAAAAAACGTCGGTAATGACATTTTCCAACGTTTTTGTGACGGTCAGAAATCTGTCGTTAATAAACGCGGATTCTTGTTTGTTTATCATCGTGATGTATGTTCTAGTGAAGTTTAACATGTGCTGCGTGAGTGAATTGTTTGATCATGTTCGTGAAACTCATTTAAGAGTTTACGATTTTATAAAACATTATAGTGTAAATTCTTTGAATAAAAGAGCAGGTGCAAGTTTGAGCAATACTTTAAAAGTGGTGAAATAAACATTAAAAATTATTAAATGCTATATTAGTAAACTAATTTTTCTATTTTATTTAATTTTGAAATAAAAATAATACATCATTACAGTGCCAACAATTAATAAGGATAGTTCAAATAATTAATTAGAACATGTTATAATTTGAAGACTAATATGCATAGTATTGAAAAATAAATTATTTACACACAATGATTTGATATTGGGTATATGGTGTATATACTATTTCTAATTATACCCATGGTGGTTATAATGGAATTGGGATGTTGAGGCATCTTATCTCATTTCACTATTAATATAGTAATAATAATATATATATATATATATAATATATATATTATAATATATGATATATAATATAATATGTTTCAAATTATAACTCAAATATTTATAATTGAATTGTTCTTCAAAAATTGCTGCAATAAAAATGTAGCTAATTGAAAGACAAGACGAGAGTAATAAATTTTTTAGTAGTAATTCTCAATGCTTCATCTCACATGGTCAATCTACTACTTCAATTCATTCTGAAAAATCGTCCACTACATTCTGGTTTTTGCAAAAAATCGTCAGGCAAAAGTTGTGTGCATATTGAGGGTGTAGGTGTGTGAACAAAAAAGACGAGATACAGTTACAAATGTTGTATTATAAATATTAATAATAGGTGTAAAAAAATAAGGTATTTAATTTGGTCCAATATTAAAAGAGAGAACAATGAGTATTTATGTGGTCCCATTTCACAAATTGGAAAGAAATAATGAGACAATTATTGGTAAATTTCATCTAAAAGAAATCGAGACAATTTTAAGAACGAAGAGTATTGGATATATGTTTAGATCGAGAAAATTAATACTGAGATCGGAATAATCAATACAATTCATAGTACAAAGTAATGCATTGTCTCGTTTCTCATCTAATATATCTTATTATAAAGCTATGATGTTAGTCCTCAATTATACTATATCTAACTTTCTTTTGAAACACAAAGTTCAGATAAAGTTTGAACGAACAGACACAAACAAAACAAAATTTATTTACGAACATTGAAAAATAGTTCACTTGATACACATTCAATCATAAAGTTCAAACATCCCACGACAAGTCATATGTGCACAAATGCATTAGCGATAACACGTTTAAGTCTATAGAAGAAATTTCATATATCACAAGACATTGTCCAAACACATAAACCTTCACGAAACAAAGCACATGAATCCAATGATGACAGTGCTGTTCATCATCTTCCATAATAGACTACACATTCGGCAATCGCTGAACTTTGCGACCTACTTCATCCATTATCAGTTCATAAGCATACCCTTTCGTACCATAACACGCAACAGATGCGAATCAATCGTGAAGTATATCACTCAACTGAAACAAGATACGGTTAGCTATTAATTACTATGCTATAGGCCACATTGTATCAAATGCAGATTCGCCAATCATGGCTATCACTCAAGTCATACTACTTCTAGTACTCGTTACAAGAACTATGTACAACGACGTAGCAGCCTGCACATCCATCTTTCGATAATGACTCGACGCTCAACCCTTTCGAATTAGCCTTGACCTCGACGTCTCAACTGCGATCACTGTATTTAACCCATATCTTTCGACTTGGCTCCTAAAGCTCTTAGTTCAAACTCGTCTCGAAACCAGACCAATTCCAATACTTCTTAACCTTGCTGACAAATGCAGCATATTTCTTATCTCATATTCAAAAGTCATCATAAAATATACAAGATAGCACCGATCTAAAACATCTCAGTCCTACTACAACCTATCAAATTCCGACATATCAGATAACTGTATGCCACTCAAATCACGTCACATTTATTCTTCCACATAATACTAAAATCGAAATACACATCATGACTTATTTGATATCTGTAGAATTGTCGTACACATTTTTCCTGGTTGACCTTCTTCGACATTTATCCTATTTTGCTACTATTTAGCTACTAGCTACTCTATGACACGGCATGTTATATCTCTAGATATGTCACAACTGAATCAGAGCTCCCTATACTGAGACCTGCAAGGCGCCTCTGAATAAGTCACAACCTCATGCGTCGAGTATACATAGCGGAGCACTGCTATCGAGGAAATGGCTTAGATGTTCAACGGTACCAGAACAAGACAGGAATTGCTCTAGCAGTTAGACAACTTTTAGAATGCATTTGTTGTACTATTGCCCGTCACTCCTCATTCAAATTAACCTACTGTTAGTTTTGAGTACTTTCTGAGATCCATCTACTTTCTCACGAGTTTCTTTTTTTCTAAAAACTTCATCCATTCTAAGCATCTTTTATCAGAGCGACAATTATCCTCCCATTCCCTTATTGATGACTCTCCCGTACAAGAAACACGAACCTTTTGCCAATTACGCCCATAAAATAACCGTAGCAACTTTATTTCTTTCCTCTTCCACTCTCTCACCCTAGCTCTTGTTCCCCTTCTTCACTCACTTATCCTACCAACAAACAATGTCTCAGGATATGCCTTACGTCATATTCCCTTACTTCATTTCTTTTCCTATTCATCATTATCACTTGATCATACAACACTGTACCTTCAATCATTCTAATTTTGCTCAAATTATACCTGTTCGCATGACTCCCTCTTCCTAACTTATCGACATCCCACCAACGCACTGCCACTCCCCTAACTGCTTCTCTATCTAACACTCCGAGATACATGCATACTCACCCATGTGATGCTACGCCGTTGTCTTCCCTCTTTTCCAATTCCTCTCGTTAATCACTAACTCTTAGTCCTCTCTCTCTCCCTCTACCTGAAGTACAAATATCCTCATCTAGTATTTCTCGAATCTCCACTCCAATCTACTGACTTCGACATCTCATTACAACTATGCATGTTCTATTCTCTCTCATTTCGATCTATGCCTTGTTTTGCTCCGACTGTTTTTCATATATGCTCTTTTCCCATCAATCCTTTTGTCGAGAAAATGTCTGGATTCGAGCCCTGTATATGCCATGATTGATAAATGAACCAATCTGAGGATTTCTTTCTCAACTGATCTTATAGCCGAAATCGACAAATGTCACACTACCGACACTTGTACGCAGTGTGTATAAGAATCGTCATTCATCTTTGCGTATGAACTTCGGGGAAGGTTTTGAGGAGCTTAATCATTTAGATCTATGCTTTAGGAAGTATAAAAACGTGGCAATTGAGAAGGTGGATATGAAGAGGGAGAAAACAAGAGATGAGAGGTGAGAGATTTCCGTGGGTTAGGTTTGCTGAGTCATCAAAGGTAAGGGGTTGTTTGAGTGAGAGGTGAGAGTGAGAAAACTGAGAAGAGGGAGAAGAGGATGAGGTTGGGAAGGTGTTGATGTCATTATAGTTTGAGTCTGAGCAATTTGCTGGATGAATCTAAGCCAACCGATTGTTATTAGTGATGATGAGGTGAGTTGAGGCAGGAGTAGGGAGTGAAGTTGGCATGAATTTGTTGAGTTGCTGAGAGGATTTCGAAGGGTAAGGCAGTTGTTGTTGGTTGACCAATAGGGAGTAGTGTCACCCTCTGTCACCGTCCTAGATAAGGCAAAAGGTGGTGGTTGTGGCTCTTATTCGACCCTGCTGGCTATGACAAGATGAGGAGCCCAAAAAAGATCCTGGCTTGCCCCTTTCACACCGGAGTCTCTAGGAAAAGGGTGGTCCAAACAGAACCCATGAAGAAGGTGGCTCTTATTTTGTGGTCTTTTCTATGCCATGTTCACTTTAACCCTATTTTTTTGTTAATAATGTCATGATCATGATCTTGATCTCTTTGATTTTGATAAATGTTTTTATGATATAATGTGCCTTTTTGTTGTTTTTACATTGTTGCTTTGGATGCTGTTGAATCCTGTTTTATGATGATGATGATCCGTTGATGCCGTTGGAATGCTTTTTATATGATGATGATGTGTTGGAATGCTTTGGAATGTGGTTTAAGTTTTTATGTAATGATAATGATGTTGGAATGCTGTTTAATGTTTTTATGATGTGATTGCTGTTGTCTGTTAGATATATTGATTGAATGATTATGTGATGGATTGAAATGTATGTTGTTGAATGTTTGTGTATTGAATGAATGTATTGTTGATGATTATGGTTTGTTTGGAATTTGTATGTTTGAATTGTGTGTTGAGATTATGGTATTGATTGGATTGTATTAGGTATTGTGGTGTTGGAACGTATGTGTATTGATTTGGATTTGGGACTGTATCTTTCTTGGGATCATATGTGAATGATGATAATCAGAGTGCAGTTATGTCAATGTTTGTGATGTCTCAATGACTTCATGGAGAGACTCATGTTTGCTGTTGTTTAAATCAAGGTTGTCAACCAAATGATTGAAGGTTCAGCCACACTTTCTTGCCCACATATTAATGCTTGTGTGTAAACTTCTTTGAAATGCTCCCACACTTGCATCCATCTGTGTTGGAGGGACTTGTTGAGAATTTTTACCTGATGTTATTTGAAACAAATTTACAGAAGCCCCAAAAACACTTTCATTACCAAACCATCCATAGTTACTTCCACTAATTCTGGACCCCTACTATTACATCCAAATAGTTTTTACTTCCTAAATGCATCCAAAGATTTTTACCTTGACACTCTAAATATATGTAAAGATTTAAAATAACCTAACTATGGACTCCTAGTAAATACATCCATAAGTTTTTACTTGTGATTGACTGACCTAATCTGGACTCCTATTGAATATTGCTGCCTTAACCCCCCCCCCCCCTCCCAAAAAAAACCAGACACATAACCATTCTACCATTTACTAATGTTATGTGTGGTAGCCAAATTGTTGACTTTCTAATAGTCAATCATCAACTTACCTCTTATGAATTTATCCATTGCCATGTCTTCTTGGTTAATTACAACAAATCTGTCATTAGTAACTCCACAGCTTATCAACATTATTATCCACTATTGACATTTTCTGGAAATCCCCTGTCTTTCCATCTATCTTTTCCATTGTGTGTTAGCTTGTATGTTCACCCCTTTTGACTTTAAGAACTTCAATCAAACTACTGGAGGTTAGCCAACAATACTTAATTTTTGTGATCATCATAAAACTTAACATTCTCACCTCTCAATTAACTCATCAATGTTTTTTGGAAATGATTGGATATTGTATCGATTGAAATCCATTAAAAGCCCCAATCAAGGATTAAGTTCAGTTGTGTGGTTGGAAATGGTTGTATTTTACCTGTGGTCGCGCCTGCCAACTCTCATCTTCACCTGTAATGTGTGGTCTCGCATTGTCTTGTTGTATGTAAATATCCTAGTGCAAACAGCGCTTGCCCTAGAACTTACCTGTCTATGAGCATGCGTCTTACAACAGCTTGATTGACATTTTGCACTGCCTTTTCTCCATGTTCCTTTATTCTTATTCTTTGCTTCTTCTTGCTCTCTCATACTCAACAACAGTAGATGCCATACTTTCCATCATGGATTTCAACTCCATTTTCATCATAAATTAGCCTCCCTATGACACCATTGAACATAACCTTGATTTGAATCTTTTGATTGCTGACATCTATAAGGTTATCTCTCTTTGGAAGGAGGATGATCTCCCGTTCTCTAGGTTCAAGTAGAACACTTTTCATCAATGTGTATTACATTCTCATGTCATAAACTCACCAGCTGACCATGGCTGCCTTGGTGTATGTGTTTCAACACCCATTCATTATTCAGTTTTGTTCCTCTTGTAACTACAAGATGGTTGGTACTTGAGTATGCCTGAGCATACCTTTCTTTACAACCTTTGAACCACAGTATAAGACCTTAATGCACCAGCAATGTCCTAATGTTGTCCTTAAATGCAGTGGCACTGTTGGAGGAAATCCTCTTCATATTGTTTGCTTTCCTACCAACAACTCCCTTTTTTTGGTCTTACATCAATGACTTACCTCTTCTTTTGCATTAATGTCTTTAAAATTCTTGAATTGTTGCTTTATGCACCAATTGCATGAGCTAGTGTTTTTGAATCCATGTTCCTTGTTGTCTTTAAATTTTAGAGCAATTTTGAACAACATTTTTCTTTCCTTATTCTTCTTCTTCTTCTTCTTCTTTCTTCTTCTTTCTTCTTCTTCTTTTTCTTTTCTTCTCTTCTTCTCTCTTCTTCTTCTTCTTCTTCTTCTTCTTCTTCTTCTTCTTCTTCTTTCTTCTTCTTCTCTTCTTCTTCTTCTTTTCTTCTTCTCTTCTTCTTCTTCTTCTTCTTCTTCTCTTCTTCTTCTCTTCTTCTTCTTCTTCTTCTCTTCTTTCTTCTTCTTCTTCTTCTTCTCTTTTCTTCTTCTTCTTCTTCCTTCTTCTTTCTCTTCTTCTTCTTTCTTCTTGTGCTGTTGTTCTTGTTGTTCCAGTTTCAGAGTGAGATGATGAGACTAAACTCACTCTCAGCAAGCAGACATCAAGGCTGTAGAAAGGTCTTCAAGTTCATCGACTGCCATTTTTTGGGTTTGCTTTCGACTATATTAATCAATTTAGGAGTTTTTCTTACAGCCGTGTTATGGAGTGCGTTGTGCATTAGCTTAACTTAATTTTTTGCTAACTTAGAAAATCTTGCATTGAATGGTGTAATGGTGGTTTCTGGTTGGAGAAGGGAACAATGAAATGAATGTGGGTATTMMATTTAGACAAAGTATTAGGTACATCGGATGCACAATAAATTTACTGTGCATCAGATTATAGTAACCCTTTTGGTTAATATAGTAACCCTTTTTATCAATATAGTGACCCTTATTATTTATCACTATATTGATGTAAAGTGAAAAAGGGTCACTATATTGATATAAAGGGTAAGTATATGCTTGATGCACAATAAATTTATTGTGCATCCGATGCATACAATACCTTCTGTTGTATTTATAGCCATGTGGTTTAAACTTTGAATTGTAAAATTTGAATATTTGGTGGGAACTTTAATTTTTTGGAATGAAATTGCTTTTGGAGGGAAAACAAATCCCCTAAAGTGTTTTATGGGAATCTGATTTCCCACAAAAACAAACCCACTCACGTGGGGTTAACAAAAAGGAGGGACCACTCCCTCTCTCCTAATTACAATAATTAACATACCCTTATACACCCAAAAAAACACTATTCATTTTCCTTTAGGAGTCCGTGTCACCCCGAAAGTTGCGTTTTTTCCGATACAGAGGAAGTATATATTTATGAGAATGTATTGTATGCATCAGATACACAATAAATTTATTGTGCATCAAGCATATAGTGACCCTTAGATATCAATATAGTGACTCATTTTCACTTTACATCATTATAGTGATAATAATAGAGATCACTATATTGATAAAAAAAAGTTACTATATTTACCAAAAGGCAACTATAATTTGATGCATAGTAAATTTATTATACATCCGATGTACCTAATACTTTGTCTATATTTATATGTATGTACATATATGTATTAAAAAAAATACGAGGCTTGTGAGCTTTTCGAGTCGAGCTCGTCGCTACTTAACTCAACATGTTACCATCTTGAGTCAAACCAAGCTTTGACCGAGCCAATCTCGAGTGTTGTTGTATCACTCTCACCCCTAATGATGATGACAAAGATGACAGGGGTGGACTCAGGATTTAAAAAAATGGYTATGCACCATACAACGGAACAAACTTGCGAATCACTAGATTGGTTATAATCAAATAATGGTGTAGTTGTTTTTGTTGGGGGAGAAGTATATTCATGACTTTGAGAAATGTTAGATCTATTGGGAAAATAACTTGCAATGGAGGGAATCTTATTTGAATTGCTTTTCTTCATTTGAAGTGGAGTTGTGAAAGAAATTTGGAAGCAAAAATATGAAAGGGTGTGGAATTTTTCAGTAGGAGTTAATAGATAGATAGATTAAATATCCAAAAATATAGATATATTCAAATTTAAAAGTGCAATAATCAATATTATATTGAAGGAGTACATGAAAAATTAATAATGATATAATGAAGTATATGAAATATTAGCATTTGGAACACACACACACACATATTATATATTATATATATATACTAAAGCAATCCCCACTAACATAATTTTTTCCTCCCAAACTTATTACTTTTTTTACATTACATTTATTTCATTAGTATTTCCTAGATACACTTATTTCATTGCTGACATTTTCTAATCATATTGTGCAAATAATTTTTTTAACTTATATTTTTAAGACCAATTAAATTAAATTAATTTGATTTGTCTATCATTTTTCAAATTTTATTTAATAGTTTTGAGGCGGTAAGACATCGTTCTTTTGGGCTGATGTAACTAAATTAAATTGGAGTGAATTGAAGTTGCATTGGCTGAAGTCAACTGAAGTTAGTTAAATTGAAGTGAGCTGAACTCTACTGAACTGAACTGAATTGAGCTTGAGTAAGCTGAACTGAGTTGAAGTAGCTAAAATAGAAGTGANTAAGACATGGGTTTCATAGAGTCCACTTTCGAGATACAACAAAGAACAATGAGAATCACACTTAGTATGATWCACTCCAAATGAGAGGGCAAGTATAATTGTGGTTGTAATGATGATGATTAGGCCTGATTATGAGCTGATTCGAGCTTGAGTATCACTAAGCTCGACTCGAGCTCGTTAAAAGATTCAAGCTCAAAAGCTCGCCAGTTTTAGAAATTGAGCTCGAGCTCAACTCATTTGCATTTCCTTGAGCTCGAGCTCGAACTCAAAACTTGACCAAAATTCGAGCTTGGCTTGAAACTCGACTCATAACTCGTCTCGAAAACTCAAATTCAATACTTTAAACCTTGAAAAAAGCAGAAATTTAATTTTATTAAAAATGTCAAATAACAATACAGAAGTAAAAGTTTGACACATTCAAAGTTCCACACAACCATAAAGTTCCACACAATACWGAAGTAAAAGTTAGATAAATAATAAAGTACTATAACATAATATAAATTGAAAATACAACATCAGTGACTTTATTTGGATTCCATGTGTGGTATTGGGATGAAAATTTTCTTGGGTTGATCTTCATTTATATTTTGCAATAATATTAAGTCTTAGTAAGCTAGTGAGAGAATGTTTACTTTAGATGATAAAGTGAATGGTAGAGATTATACTTGAGACTTGAGAGGATCGTTTGAGTAAGTAAGTAGATAGAGTAAATGAGGGAGACAATGCTTGAGAGAAACATGCAAGCGTCAATGAAACAAGACAGCAAATAGGGTGAGTTAGAGAGTGAAATTAGGGTTTGCTTGTTTTTGGGTACTCTTTATTCAAAATTGAAATATTTAGTTTTGGTGAATTTTTTGAGAAATATCTCAACGAATTTTTTTTTAAAAAAATTGCCATTCTAAGAATTTTATTGAGAGTATTTAAATCATTTTTGGAACTTTAGTACTTCCTCCGTATCGAAAAAAACGCAACTTTTGCCAATTTTGGCAATATAAAAATAAATACAACTTTTTTCTTTCTTTCCACTTTTAGTAAAAAAAWGTGAGGAAGTTACCAAATTACCCTTACTCATTTTTTTAATATCATCATTATCACTTGCTTAACAACACTTACCTCTAATCTAATTTTGTCATTATATGTTGATGATTCCCTCCCCAATTTAATGACTCCCACCAACCACCCACCCCTATTTCCCATTAAACCCCAAAAAATCATTCATCTACCCATTATATTTACGCCGTTCTTCCCTCTTTCCAYATCCTTCGTAACCCTAACCCTAATTCCTCTCTCTCTCCTTCATTCTTGCTCATCGATTCTCTGAATCCCCCCAATTTTATGCTGCGATCTTGCGATTAGCTTCCATTTTCTTCTCTCTCTTTCGATT
>SNQN01005876.1:29381-41845 GCA_008642245.1 Bassia scoparia
TTCACTTGTACCTTTAGCTTTCAAAAATCAAAATTCAAGTTTATTTCTTCCCCAAATTTGGTTGATTAGGCTTGAGTACTCAAATTGTTCCTTCCTCATGGTTCGACCCTTGACTTGCTTACTATACTAGTATAGTTACATGTTTACGAATTATAAATCTTTGTTTGATAGCCTCTACCTTGGAATTTCACCAACGACCCTTGGTTTGAGGCACGTCATCTAGACATTTATTGGACATTTATTACTCATGTATTGTTTTCCCCTCTCCATCTTTCACACTCTAATTTGAGCGTCAGAGGGGCGAGTAATCCCTTGGACTTGGAGGGGCAGGTGCTCGGAGAAGGTGACYCATGTCACTCGGAGACGCTTGGACTTGGAGACTACCATACCTAACCTTGGAGCCTTACTCATTGCATCGCGAGGAAGCTTATCCCCCAAACCTACAAGTGTCMCTTCCTAAGAGCTGAAACATGAAGTACCAACCACGGTTGAAGCACAAAATTTTGTATATTATACATTAATACATTATGGTACAAACATCATTCTTGATTATTCGTCGTAACCCGGATATTTAAGCAAAGGTAAGATCCAATGTTTACAACAAATGGTATAACCTATGAAACTATGSTACTATGAAAACCTGTATAAACTTTTCTGAAGCCAGACCGACACAGCCTGCAAAAACTGCTACCATGATTACAACAGATGGTATAACCTATGACAATTATGCTACTATGGAAACCTGGTATAAACTACGCTGAAGCAAGACCAACATAGCCTGCAAAAACTGCCAAGCAGGATGATATGAAGTATGCACATGTGACAATTGATGGTTTTGACATTCCATATAATTCAAGGTAGTTATGCAAAGGAGCTACTTGGAAAATGTTTCGTGCTTTTCCCTGCACGCTTCCATGGACCCTGAAAAGAAGTTTCTGAGGCATAATAAAATCAAAATCAACCAGTCAGATATCTTGCTGGGCTTAACTCTTATCGGATAACCAAAGAAACAATGGACACATTACACATGAACACAGAATGCAGATGTTGATTCATAAATCATAACAGCTATATGGTATGGACTCTTCCTTGTAAAGTGATAACTTAGTGGTGAATAAGAGCTTCGAAAGAAAAGCACATAGTAGGGAGAAGAAGGATGCTGACAATTACCATAACTAATCTCTGTGTACCTCATAGTCTATTAAAACATACATGGTTTCAGGAATGAGATTGATAGACCAGTATGCACTGAAAAACTTTAACAAAAGAAGACAAGAAAAAAGGGGTATGCACTGAAAAACTTTAACAAAAGAAGACAAGAAAAAAGGGGAAGAAAAAGGCAAAAAAAAAAAAAGTAAACAGAGGGAATAGTCAAGGGAAGAAAGAAAAAAAATGCAGCTGTTGAGCCTCAATAGAATATTGATGTCACAAGAATCGACAATTTAGGATTGGCTGCAGGAGAATAATGAGTTATGCCAATAATCAAAACTATGTCGAACTCTTGCTGAAAAATAAATATGAAAACGATGAACATCTAACACCACTAACTTTCACAATCATACCTGTATTAGAATTGCAATCACTTCCACAACTAAAATTCCAGAAGCAATGAAAAGAGGAATGAACATGCCACTACATGAAGCCATTGCAGCGAGGGCTCCACCTAATGCCAAAGATCCGGTATTACCCATAGTTACAGATGCTTTGTAGCGATTGTGTAGAAGAAAACCAATACATGCACCTGCCATTGATGTTCCAAACACGGATACCCCTAATTCAAGATAAAATTTCATGAGAAGAAAGAATTACTCGTTGCTAGATATTCAACTTAGATTAMCCTACAGAAGATAAATAAACAGAAATAACAAATGTACAGTTAATCAAGCCCAGCATTGTATACTGTTTGATTCACCACTACTAGGGAACTTATGAGCACTAACTATTGCACAGGATATTATTTATTATGATAAAGCTTTACTGGGAGTCTTAGCTACCAAAAAAGAAATCCCTAGTGCATAAGAGGGAGCAAAAAAAAGGTTGAAAACTCATTTATTGGAATAATTCTTAGGCGAGGATCAACAAGATAATATTAGATATTAATCTAAAAAAATTTAGCTTACAAGTTACAACATGCAATTAAAGATATCTAGAGTAGTCTAGGATAAGCCATGTAAAAATCTATCTCTGGAATTATCTTAAGAAAAAATCTAAGTAGAAATATCCTAGGGAAATCTACAAAAGACATGAAACAAAGAAGTAAGTCGGTTGTTGAAGCAAACAACCAACATTGTTGTAGTATAATTATAATGTATGCATGCATGAAATTGTAATGCAAGCCATTCAACTCGTCAATACAAAAAGCATTTACACTCAAATACAAGTCTCCTCCTATTTCCATCACTACAACATCAACTTAATACAACCAAAACAATTCAATCCCATTAAAACTTCTGCACATTAAATTCCAACAGATATTACTGCAGCAAATCACTAAAAGTCCATAACCTATAAGTGAAGAAGATGCCAATTACACTAAGCCCTAAAGTTTAAGAATTTGATTCCACGATGCTTGAATTCTATATATGAATAGCCTATTGTGAGAACATCATTAGGTGAGAACACTCAAGTAGGCATGAGAGAATTAATCCAGGCAATAGATCTTGATTCATCGATTTCATCCCACCGCTTAGGTTGGGCGAGTAATGACATTTATGTAATTAATCCGAACATACCCCAGTTCATTTATAATCCTGTTTATTTTCTCTCCTCCAATCTTACATGTCATCAACTTTTACCTACTATATCTCCTCAGTTCTTTTTCTTTCTACTTACCTTCTCTCTCCACTCAATTACCACCATTGTCACCTTGCTAGTGAATAACTTCGGTACAAACAGGAGTTGTGAATAATTTTAATGAAGCACATACCAAACTAAGGATGAGGGAAGATTAATGTAATAACACTTACCAATTCCCTATCCCAATCCCTCTCCCTATCCCACTATCTAATCCACACCCCTTTAAAAAGGTTTTGGTGTCAATTCTGTTATAATATCAAAAATCCTGCAAAGGCAACTGCGTCAAAGGACTTGTAAAGAATTGATATTAGCAGTATACAACTTCAGTGCTCACCAGAACATATTGGAAGCACAGCAACAGACATTGCAACAAATGCCAACGCTGAGGTACCACCAGCAAACCCATCCATTCCATCAATTAATCTATGGCCGTTGGCCATCAAAACAAATGTAAAAATGACTAATAAGAGGTAATATCCTCCGAGATTCACAAGGCCAAAAGGCGCAGGTAGCYGAACCAGCATTTTCCTGCAGTCCCAATCGGATAAATAATRAGACAAGATCTTCGATATGATAGCATAAAAGTCAAAAGTCATCACAGTCAGCATATACTTCGTATTATACAATTTCATACATGGATTCTTAAGCTAAGGCTTTGAGGAAAATTGATTGACAAAGAGACGCACTATTGCTATTCATATGCATTTACAACCATGGTCCCCTCTGGTGAATTACTCGTATAATTTGGTGAACCTAATTTCTCCTTAATTTTTTGTATACAGGACAGTCAAATTCTGTCAATGAAATCAGAATGACCATGTACATGAGGTTCTCATTGGTCTACACAACACAAACTTGAGTACTGCGATTCTAATCTWGAACTAATTAGAGTTTGATAGAGTGATAAATGCCATACTCCTAAAAACTCGTGCTTCCTGATTCTTCACCTAACAATTAATAGCAAAAAGCAATATCTAAGTTTTTCTTTTGCTGACACCAGATGACCAACCACAAATCTTTTTCTGTTGATTTTGACTTTGAACTGGCATTTTCAGGGCATATTTTCGATTACAATGTGGCAATTTCCATTAGAAGCACCAAAACACTGTGMRACTAAAATACAATATCCCATTCGGCTTAATATTTGTGGCTTAAAGCTTCCATAAGCAGGCAAAAAAAAAGTGCAGAAAAATTCACATTTGAKAGATAAAAATCTACAGGATACGCTAAAACACTACAACATCTCTTGTATGTATGACCAAAAGCTCGAAATTTATTGCAGCAGCCATCATTAAAATTAAACAAATTAGAACGAGAAAGTATACATGCCGTAAGGTGATGATATGTTTTGGGTGTACAGCCAAAATGAAAACCATGCCGCAACAGCGACCTGCAAAGAAAAAGAGTAAGCAACAGCAAACTKAAAGATATCAACTCATCAATCCAATGTCCAAACTGAAAGAGGATGTTAATAATATTCCAATAGGCAAAATGCCATCAAAGGTCTTAACCTCAAACAATAATCTTGACACTCTAGATAATCCCAAACTACGAGGCTTTATGAGGCCTATTGTATCATCAAGAAGACCAATTGCAGCATATGCCAGAGTCACAATCAAAATGCCAGAAAATTCAGTTGAAGAGCCACTCATAACTTTAGCAACAGCAACCCCAATGGGTATGAAAAAACCGCCACCAATAGTAGGTGTTCCTTTCTTAGTGGAAAAAGTGAGAGGCCATTTCCTTCTGAATCGCTGTCGGATATTAAATCTTTTGAGTAGTGGAACAGAGACATAGCCTGCAAATGCTACTAAGGATGCAGAAACTAAAAATGGTGACAAAAAGTAAAAAGCTTCTAAGGGCTGTCTAACAACACGCCAAGCACACCAATCTACAAGGGCAAGACATAATGTCAAGAAGGTGATTAGTCCCAAGTTGCTAACAAAGCCATATGTAATCCTGCATCCACAGCAAAAAGAAACAAACAAATGTATAAGCATAATACAAGCAACTTCAAGAAAACTATTATCATTTGACGATTTCGAAGAGCATGCATAAAAAGAGTTATAGACACAATGTGACCAATGCGTTATATCGTGTGGGATCTTATTTTATCTCAACTTTATATAGAACCTAGGAATCCCTATGTAGTGCCACCCTTGATAAGATCTCAAAACAACGTGGAATTCAATCTACTTCACAAGATCTCAAAGAACTTTTGATCCATGGAATATAGAATAATAGAAATACATGCAGCAAGATTTTACCAAAAAAATCACGTTCAATTCGGTCATTTTCTGGAGGGTTGATGCTTTTCTTCAATTGTAAATTGCGCTGCTAATCAAAGGCCACCCCCAATGAAATACAATAAAACTTGAAGGATTGAAGGATGTCATGATAAAGTTTGCGTACCCTTTATCCAAATATTTTCTACACTTTATACATACTGTTTTCAAAATTTTAGATATCGATAACTAAAAGCCTTAACTAGGGTTTAATTTACCTGTTAGATTGTATTCATTGACTAGTGCAAAATAAATTTTTGTGGACTACAATTTCAAAACTAAACCTCAAAAATAGCAATAACCAGAGAAATTAATTACCTAAACTTAATTTATTCTACGATTGAAAAGATTGATCCAACTTTTGTTCAAATTTTGGTGTAATTCTATTAAAGTCACATTTCATATAACTCCGTACAAACCAGTTTTGAATATCAAAATCTCCTYAAAATCCTAATTTTAACCTTYTATTTGGATAGCAAGAAATGGAAGGAAAACAAGGGAAGAGAAAGGGGAGGGACAAGTTCCCTTGAAAGTGTGGGGAAGKAAGGGGAGGGATCCATTTTCCCTCCCTCTTTAATAAGTTCAATACCTCCAAATTTCGGAAGAATTGGAGGGAAAATGAATCTTAACGTTCCCCTCGCCTCCCTCCTCTATCCATCCCAATCCTTTCCCTCCTCCTTTGTAATGTAAGTGATCTAAGACTTACCCATGTAGCATATTCTAGAACTTGACCCCAAAAATTTGCATAGAAAGAGGTGAGAAAAGTAGGATTATTYATGCAACATTTTCGTTCATTTTCTTTAGAAAAACAATAACTTAAAGCCATATAATTTGCAAGTTATAWAAGTTGACAAAGTAGCTTTTGAAAAATCTATTACACTTCTTCCTTAGTGCATACATGCGCATACAATAAACCGCAAAAACAGCATCACCCATTCAACTACACCTCTTCACCGAGTACAAATAAAGAAAATAAAATGTAGTACATAATCTAAAGATCCCTCTTGTTTACTCCCRAATGGACCAAGCAATGATGTAATAAGGTTGGATGGAAAGCATTTGCAATGAGTGTTTTAAGCACCTTGGGTTAGACAATCAAAAGAATGCTAATATTGACGAAGATGAGGCTCACAAAATTAAGCCAAGGTAGCTTAAATGGAGAACGARCACAGGAGCGTTGTGTGATCGAAGCATTTCTTTAAAGTTGAACGAGAAATTCTATAAGATATCCATAAGATCAATGTTTCTRTATGGTACAAAATGAGAGGCTACTAAGGAGCATYTACACAAAGTGGAGGTAACAGAGATAGTATATTCAGTATGTTGAGATGGATATGTGAGAACACTCTAAGGGAGAGAAACATAAATGAAGTTATCCACGGGAAAGTTAGTGTTGTAATTGCAAGTAAACTATGCATTGGTTTTGGAAGCACTGGTACGAATAGTGAAAGACAGGGATCATAGAGAGCTCAAACGAGGTAGAGGAAGGTTGAAAATGGCTTGGTTGGAAGGAGTTAGGAAAGATATGAAGCAAATGAATTTGTAGGAGAATGAGGTTCTCAATAGAGGATGAATGAAGAAAATAGGTGMTGATAACTTCATAGAATAATTTTTTTGCCTCATGTTGTCGAATTTACTTATGGGATTAAAGTTTTAATTGATTGATTGATGATCCCACTTAGTTACTCAAAAGTTGCCTTGGCCATATGTTAACCACCATAACAAATTAACCTCCCTCTTCCTAGACAAGCCATTGAAATCCTTTCATGATCGATAGGATTCAATGATTCATCACTAGTTTTTAGCTTCCTTAAAGCTTGGAAATCCAAAACCAAAAGTTACCAAAAAAAAAAAAAAAAAAAAACATTGGCTGATTAGCTGAAAGATAGACCAAGAAATAATTGGATTGGGAAGATAACAATAATCCTAGGTTGCATAATTATTTTTTCTTGATCCCAATCTCAAAGAAAGGTGTTGGTTTCTTGTAATTGTTTCCTAATGTGCCCTACTCTTTCATCCACTCCATACAAGGATTCATTATGTCAAAAGACTCACTACAAATGAAAATTTTGGCTCTCTTACCTGTCTTTTTTATGCATTCTCCCAAGCAAAGCAAGCCTCGAAGCAGTTGTTGTTAACGCATCTTCAGTGGTAACAAACTGCTTTTTAATGGTTGGCATATCGACATCATTCATGGGTGTCACCAGAATCTCACCATCGCTATCTTCTCCATCACTTGAGAAAATCATGTAGTCACTAGTCCCCTCATTGTCCCCCCAATCACCAAATGGAGATATACCAAGTGAATCCTAGAAGCGTAGAAGATATAAATAGATTTTGTCAAACGAACACTATACTTTCTGGAAAAACARGTCCTATACTGAAGCCATCAGGCCAAAATAGCACCCGCTCAGCAGGACAACGGCCAAAATAAAGGTTAGCATTGAATACCTCATCCATTGACCTAGGCTTAACCACTTTATGCTGCAATTTGTGTCCATGCTTCCAAATCTTAGTAGCTTGTAACTGTTGATTGACATGTAACTGGCATAATTTAAATCATCCATATTGGGAAATGTACTTAATAGGTGAAACCACACAACAACCATGATGTTCAAGAAAGAATAAGAGCATAAAATTTGATCAAAGCATCATGATTCAAAATTTGATTCGCAAAGGTTTGGTGTTTCCTATTTTTACTAAAAGTTTGGCAAACAAGTTACAAACACCTTACCAACATGAAAAAATGCATTTCACATTAGCGCTCAAAGCTAGCTGATCTGATCACATATTTGTGGCGTTCATCAAGATTGAGTGCAATCAAAAGAAATGTAATTTTCTATTCACTAAAAATATTTTACAAAATATGTTGGTAAGAAAATAGTTTCATTATATTATGCCATAAGCAATTTGCAACAAAGGTGGATGTGGCTAATTACTTTAAGATGGAAGCACTATATACTAAACCATAGTGAGAATAAATCAAGACAACCACAGGCATGGCTATACAAAGATTGCCACCAACGAATTGCTTAACAATTCCTATTATGCAGCTCGAATCACATAATGGTGGCATTCAACAAGATTGAGTAGTAGATCATGCAATGAAACTAATTTTCTGTTTCACATTTATTAATTATTTTGCAAACTATTTTGGTAAGAAAATCATTTCATTATTAGTTATGATACGAATATAAAGGTTTCGCCTAAGGCAACAAAAAGGTTGGATGTGGATAATGACTTCTAGATGGAAGCACTATATTCTAAACCATCTAATAACATATACTAAAGCAATCCCCACCCCTTCATATTTTCCCTCCCAAATTTCCCTCCCATCCTCACCTTATTAATTATATATTTATATTTATTATTATTATTAAGATGATGATTATTATTATTATTATTATTATTATTATTATTATTATTATTATTATTATTATTATTATTTATTGCATAAAAATTATAAGAAAACATTTAATTAAGGTTAATTATTGTACTTTAAATAAAATTTTAAACATTTATTAATTGATTTACATATATAATTCTATTTATTATCACAAATAAAAAATTATTATGAAATAATCACATTTTGAAAAAATAAGTTTTGATTTTATTCACGATATTTTGTATTTTAATTAAAAGTAATGCTCGGGTATTATCTAGTAGTGGGAACGAAACAATGTCTGGCTATAGGCATGGCCATACAAAGATTGCCACCATCAAATTGCTTAACAATTCACATTGAAGTTTTAAAGTTCAGAGAAAGGGTTATATGGGCACTAACAACACAGAATTCGTCGATAGTAAGTCCACTTGATCTTGTTATGTAGCTAATTTCAAAAATTACAAATATGCATGTAATTATTGACGAAATTCCCTTTACAAAAATCATACCACAAATCCATAACTCCATAACTAATTCAGCATTACGGCATACAGGCACTAACACTATGTACACACATCATTATGATGGATGTAAAGATTCAGAACTCAATTTTGTTCACTAATTTCAAAAATAACTAATTTTTAAGTAGCTGTTTACGAAATTTCCTGTTCAAAAACCTTATCTTTAGCTCAGCCRACAAGTCCATTACAAGTTTGGCATTGGTGGCGCTAACACTATGTACACAGAACATTACCATCGTATGCCAGATTTTAAGCTCAATGTGTTAGTCCTTGTGCATTACATCGGGAAACTTTGTCTGTTTGTCTAGCTAGACCCTGATGCAGTCCTTTTGACATGGATGATTTTGACATAGCAGAATATTTTGTGTCAATTGTGAGTAGAATTAACTATTTTCCATTAACTACATATATCCTCATTCAAGTTCAAATTCAGGTTTATTAGTAGATGGCGATTAGAAGGCAGGTAGGTTGGTATAGAATATAAGATTACATAGAAACATTGCGAGGTATTTGTGCATAAAAGAGATCCTAAATACAAGTAGTAAARACGTAAAAATTGAGGTTGTCACCAACATTGGATGGCTTGAAAGCACACAACCAAATCGAGGGTAAACACGAGCATTGTCACTAAAGATGGATGGCTGTAAGATTGTTGCTCTTATTGGACATGATGGTGGACCAAATAATGAGTGAGAGATGCGACCACAATAGATTTTTTCCCCTAGTGTGAGGTTATCAACATCAAAATGTGTGTGTTTGTGTCTTATTCCTCGCTAATTTTATCTCTATTCCAGAGGGGCTCAGTGGGGGGACAAGGTGAGCGATCGCTCAGGCCCCATTTTTAGGGGGCCCCACCGCTTTGAAAAAAAATTGAAATTTTACTTAAAAATAATTATTGTAAAGAAATATATTGAGTATTTTGTTTGATTCCAAGTGACTCCTATAACTTTAACTTTTGTATTCCACTTAATTTAGTCCCTTAACTTTAGTCCTCTTTAAAATCTCATAGCTACAAGTTTAAACTCTTAATTCTATTTGCTAATACTTTTTTCTTCATTACTATGTTGAATAAGTGAATTTAACCCTTAAAAGCTTAAATTGTAAAGATTTGGTCGATAAACTTAGTTCAAGGAGGATTATTATGTAATTTTAATCTTGGCTACTTCTTAATATTTAATTTATATATGTTTAAAATTTTATAAAGTTACTTATTTATCGATAATTGGCTTAGGACCCCTATTTGTATTTTCGCTCCGGGCCCCAAAAAGGTCTAAGAAGGCACTGCTCTATTCTTAAAAGTTGCATCTGATTGCACCATCATAAGTGATCGATAAACGGGGAGATCACCTAACGCAATTAAAATTCAAAATTACAACAATGGATTAAAAAACAACAAAATTTCAGAGCTCATAAAGTAAATTAAGCTTCTATATATAGTTTACATAATAATTCAAAGCAAAACACATAAATATTGATTAAAACAAAACTAAGTTAATCAACAAACAAATAAAAGTGATTAAGGACGTCAATTACATAAAAGCAAGTCGAAGAAAGAGTGATTAATGGAAGGAACAGTTGATGAATACCTGACGACAACGGCAATGATGATGAGAAAAGAAGAGAAATGGCAGGAATTCGTCGGGAAAAGCGTGATCGGAAAAGCGTCAGATCATGACGAAATGGAGATTTGAAGAAGAATGCGACGGTAACACAACCATGGTTAAATTGATATTGCGTTGAAATGTTGAAGATCAAGAGTGAGAAGGTTGAATGAATATTAAAGGGAAGAATGAAGATTGAAGAAGTGGTAGGCTGAAGAGAGGAAGGAAAGGAAGTAGGACGGTGGTTGAATGAAGACTGGAAGGGTGCACTTTCCGAAACTCTCAGGTGCACGAGTGCGGTGGGTCGGTCGTTGAACTAACTACGGGAGTACAGTTTACTACTGTATTTCTCTGATTTTTTTTAGCTTTTTTTTTAATACCAAGTACTCTGTAATATGTATTTCATACTCTATTACATGAGAGAATGGGAGCAATGGTCTTCCTATTAAGTTACCCTTCTATCCTTCAAAGTGGGTTTAATTACATAACTCCTAAATGCACTCAATTTTTACAAAATGCACTAAAAAAATTGAAATATAACTATCCATTAATTAATTTCTAATTAATTAGAAAAAAAAAGGTGAGCTTTATAGCTCCAATACCTTGCCAAAATGAACCAGAAACTCAGCCACTGCACCCATGGCCCATGTCGCTACGCCCCACCTAGGCAGCTCGCCAGGCTACTCCGCCCTACCTACGCAGCCCATCACCCATGTCGAGTCGACCTCACCTGCACATACAGCATGCCAAAGTTATGAATAATAATTGATGATGATGATCATAATTTGTCGATCATTATGATCATCGCTTGTTCTTAACTACCACTACTTTGCAAAGTGATGTAGTTCTTTAATTTATCAATTAAATTGTGAAGTAGGTCAACTTATATGTGAAATGATAAATTTGTTTAGGGTAGGCTTGATAAAAATTAGTAGGAAAATCCCATAAAAAACTATGTGATTGACTTTAAGGGTTTGTAACGTTAGTTAATTAGTTACTGTAAGGTTTGGTAGGTTTTTTTTCTTTTCTATTTAATATATAATTAAATTTGATTAATTGGTAGTTATATTTTTTTTACTGCATTTTGTAAATTTGATTAATTGGCAGTTATATCCTCCGAATGCCTTTTACACCCGAATCTACCAAACCTTTTACCCCCATCTTCYACTCATCAAAATCCTTCACCTCTTTTAGGAGATCATAGTTATCTTGGAAGCTATTGCTGCAACAAGTCTCAACCATGCTCAATTTCTAGCTACAAAAAATAGACTATTCTTAGATTGTATGAAAAATCTTGTATTTTTTTGGTCAGTAAATAAAAATTATTATTGCAAACAAAAACCATATACAACCCAAAGGCATTGTAGGGGTCCGGTTAGGGTCGTTGAGTTAAAACCGAACTGGACACTCAAAATACAATTTATAATTCGATACTACTAACTATACATAAGTATAGTAGTAAGTAAGGGATCGATCCACTAGGAAGGTAACAAAAAGTGTCTAAATCCTAACTACACTAGCTTGGGAAGTAAACATACTTTGAAAAGGGGAAAATTGAATTAAGACTAGCTAGCTAATGCAAACTCTTGAAATAAGCTTTGGGAAAACAATTACTAGGGGTAACTAGTGTAACCTTCTATAGTTAAGGGAAATGCCAATCAAAGAGTGTGTTCATCTCCAACAAAAAGGGTGATTGCAATCATGGTTTGGAAATATGATTAACATCATCTCCCAAGTCAATTAACCTTCTTAATCCAAGTTCATACCCAAGTCCCCTTAAGCTCTTACTAGAAATGAGAAATCAAGAATCAAACCAATGCCCAAGTCAAACCTCACAATCCCTTGCAAAGGGTTGAATCAAGCACCTCTCACCTCA
>SNQN01005877.1:0-41844 GCA_008642245.1 Bassia scoparia
TTACCGAGTTCAATTGCGTAGTTCGAGTTCAATAATTAGCATCTTATATCACATATGACTACTTCATCATTGATACTCATTTGGAGAGACATTATTACTGGTCAACTACTGAATTCAATCATGTCAATTTGCATTCATTCAATCATTTTCATCTTACGCCCAATAGGGTTATTAAATTATTAATTGTCAATGCCCCCTTAACATTTTTTATGTTGTGATAAAGACGAATAAATGGAGCAAAGTTAGAAATACTAAACCTTTGATTTCTTTGTGTTATAGCGATACAAGCAATTATTATAATTAGATTTTCTAATTGTTCGCATTACTGCATCATCATCTCAATATATATATATATAATATAATATATAATATATAGATATACTAATAATATAGTATATATATTTATTCATAATATATATATAATATATACTACCTAATATATATATATAATTAATAATATAGTAAGATATATATATATATATATATTATATAAATTATAATACCTTACTAGTTATCATGAGAATCACTTTTTAGATTAGATTGCTTAAACAAGACCGGAAATTGTTGAGCCACAATAAATTCTTATTAATGATAGACAAATGGATTTTAAGAACCTTATTAATTTGATTAATTTGAAGTGGTCATAATAATTAGGGTAGGTAGTGATATGTGCATGATAGAAACTCACTCTTTTAATAGATTTCTAAGGTTAGAGCGCCTCCTAAGGATAAAATTGTTAAGTTGTGTGTTTAATGGATTTGATCGAATGGAATTACAATGAGACCGAGTAGAGGCCGCTACATGGGAAGGGATTGGGTCAAAGATTTTTTGTGTACCATGTCCCCGAACCCACGACTTGGTTATTGGATTAGACAGTGGGGCCATTAAATTGGCACCAATGTTTCCATGCACCCATGGGGTAGGCTCTTAATGAACGTCTTCTTAGCCAAGTGGAATAGATGATCTAGAGGGCCATGGAACATAATGCTAGTTTTCTGAGGAGAGGAACTTGTAATCCTTATCCTGAATGGGTTGATAGGATGCATCCTTTCCCGAGAGGGTTTAAAGTTGATGAGTTTTCTCCCTTATTCTCTAGTGATGGGTCAGTGTCTGCTAAAGAACACTTGGTTAGGTTTAACTGCCAATGTAGAGAGGCAGCAGATAATGACTATTTCAAATTGAGGTTATTCTCTATTTCTATTACTCGGACTGCGTTTTCTTGATTAACTCATCTTCCTGCAAACTCTATACAAACTTGGCAGGATTTGCAAGGGCAATTCAATTCCTTTGTCATTTTACTAGAGTGGCAGTTGGAATTTCCGTTGGAGACTTGGCTTCCGTTGGAGACTTGGCCAAGATAGCGCAAGAAAAGGCAGGACTTGTAGAGGATTACATCGCCAGGTTTAAGAGAGCCAAGATCATATGTCATCTTAACTTACTCGAATTGGAGTTTATTTCAATAGTCCTGAAAGGGTTGGCTTTTCCTTTGAAAAAGAAATTTGAGGGTCAACATTTCACTGATTTCGTGGCTCTGGCTAGTCTTGTGGTGGCATATAAAAGGTGTTTGGCTGATGAGTCGAAAAGCAAACACAGATACTATGCCAACTACGCTAACAACACTGAGGAGAATATAGATCACGATGATGATCATATGGATGTGGCCATAGTTGAATTTGTCCAGGGCCCACCATCTAAGTGTCTCCAATTAGTTAACAAAAATTCGTTTTTTTTTCTCAATAAAATAAAATTTCATTAAAGTGCAGCATCAATAATACACCCTAAACAACCTAAGTTTCCAAGGCATCCCAACTAGGTTGACACCCCTTGAAGAAACAAGTTTAAAGACAACTAGATACAAGCATCAATGACTAGGACACAAATGATCAAACCCAGCAGCATCTTTCCTAGAGAGGTTAAAAGGGAGAAACTTCTTAACTCGACCTATAACTGACTCACAAACCTTATTAGCGATTACATCATAATTCAGAATAGCATTTGACCAAAACAGACTATTTCGACCTTTCAAAATCAAATAAACAGAAGCATTAAGTACTGCATAACAGAAATTCTTACGAAAATAAGACATTCTACTCCTCTGCACTCTCTGCAAACTCTGCAAGTAAGAAACACTGAAACAACCAGGGAGCCAGCTTCTAACTCTATCCCAAATCAATCTTAAGTGACTGCATCTAAAGAACAAATGTTGTAACGTTTCCTTCTCAGAATGACAAAACAAACAAGCATCGTCATGTATATCACCAATAATCATCAATCTAGTTCGCGTTTTGAGCCTATCTATCATTACCAACTAAGAGATGATCCTATGCTTGGGTATAGTTAACCTATTCCAAAAATTAGAGCTCCGAGGCACCTGCACCTATTAAACTTAATTCCAATTTTTGATACAACGCAGAGACAAAAAAAAGTTGACATGCTCATAATATCTGATTACAAGCCCTTCTGCACCAAAAAGTCTTTAACCATACAAATTTTCCTCCAAACTCAGCTGTAATCTACAGGGTGCCTATAAGCCCACCAATCTTGATGCTTAATATACACAAAACCTACCCATTTGATCTACAAGTTGTCTTTTTTATGAGAGATGGCCCATACATGTCTGGCTATGTTGCAAACATTCCAAAGATTTGTGTTCTTGATACCCAAGCCCCCCATCTTTTTAGGATGACAAACTTCCTCCCATCTAATGTCACCAACTTTTGTGATAAAACAAGTACCTTGCCACAAATAAGCTCTACAAACTTTCTTAATACCATGGATCACACTTTGAGGAAGTATGAATACCTGTGCCCAGTACAAATGAATTGACATGAGAACACAGTTAATTAGTTGAACTTTGCCAGCAAAAGAAATGTTTTTAGAACTCCAACATCAAATCCTTGCTGTCATCTTTTCCACCAAAAATCTCACACTCCTTGGCTCTAATATGCTTAGAAGAAATAGGTACACCGAAGTATCTAAAAGGTAGAAACCCCTAAGTGAAACCTGTTCTGGCAAGAATATCCTCCTACAATGTCTTGCCTATGCCCTTACAATAGACCTCAGACTTGTTTAGATTAGCTTTAAGGCCTGAAGAATCAGAAAACACCTTAAAAGCAGCCATTACAGCATTAAAGGAATCCAAATCTCCTTTGCTACATAGAATAAGATCATCAAGAAAACACATATGTGTAAGCTTTCTAGGCCTGCATCTAGGATGAAACTGATAGCAAGTATGGGAGACCATGTGAGTCATTACTCTAGACAAGTAATCCATGACAATGACTGACAACAAAGGAGATAATGGATCCCCCTGCCTAAGGCCTCTCTTAGGAGAAATAAACCCATGGGGAGAGCCATTAATAACTAGAGAATACATTAGGGAAGTAACACATTGCATAACCAGATAAACAAAATGAGTAGGGAAACCCATAAAGTTCAAAAGTTGCTGTAGAAAGTCCCAATTCACTATGTCATAAGCCTCGCATAAGTCCAATTTTATCAAACAACTTGGTCTAACTAAACTCATATTATAATGTCTCACCAAATCTTGGCATAGGAGGATGTTGTTAATAACGTACCTACCATGAACAAAAGCTCCCTAATTCGCAGCAATAAGATCGGGTAACACCTTCTTGAGCCTATTGCACAACACCTTGGAAAAGAACTTCTAGAGAACATTGCAACAAGAAATATGTCTGAACTGAGTGACATCAAAAGGACAAGCAATCTTAGGTATCAAAGTAATGAAAGTAGCATTCATCTACTTCAAAAGCTTTCCTTGATGTAAACTTTGCTTCACTGCATTAGTAACATCAGCACCTATAATAGCCCAATTATCCTTGAAGAAATGAGCACCAAAACCATCACGGCCGAGGGCTTTGTCACCATTAATTGAGAACATGGCTCTTTTAATCTCATCCTCTGAAAACCCAGTAGTCAACAATTGTATTAGATCCTCAGTCAATAGAGGACCACAGTGAACAATAACGTCATTCACATGAGCTCGATCCTTGATCACATTACCTGATAAGCTCTGAAAATACTCCAGGAAAGCATGTACAAAGTGATAAGGAGATTCTTGCAGCTGTCCATGCATTTCATGTATAGCATGGACATTGCTCTGAAGTTGCCTATTTTTGAGAAACCTATGAAAAAGAGCAGAATTGCCATCCCCATCTTTAAGCCATGTTGTCTTAGCCTTCTGCCTCAAAAACCTCATGTGTAACATATGAGCTTGAATAAAGTCAAGATAAGCATCCTTTTCCTACTGAATCAAATCATGATCCAAAGGGTTAGCATGTAAGACTTGTTGGGCTAGCATCAGATTGTGACATGACAAATTCTCCCTGGCTTGTAAATCGTAGAAACCAAATTGATTAAGCTGCTTTAAACTAATCTTGACCTTCTTTAACTTTTTTACCACCTGAAAAATGGCACATTCTTGTGAAGTATGAGACCACCAGCTAGTTATCAAATCCACATTCTAAAATACTTGAATGGCCTCCTACCACTCAAACATCCCCCACTTTTAGGAGAGCCGGACAGTGATTAGAGACATTCTCTTTAAGAAAGATAGCAAGGGTAGTAGGGAACATATTGGACGATGCTTCATTGATCATAACTCTATCAAGTTTACAAGTAACTCTATCAGAACCCTCATGTTTGTTGCTCCAAAAAAAAGAAATGGTCAATGCTAGGAACAACAAAGAAACCATACAGCTCCATGCACACTCAAGCAGCATGCATCTCTGATTATCTCACAGAAGAGCCAATCCTATCATCAACATTAAGAACACAATTAAGGTCACTCATAAGAACCTAAAGCCCTTTGAGCTTCTTACATACCCTTGTCATATCCTCCCAAAAATCCTCTCTTTGACGTCTATCATTAAAAGCATAAATAAAGGTACAAAAGAAAGCAACCATTCCACTTTTAGGATTGATGGTGCAAAAGATCCATTGAGGGGACATTTCTAAAATAGCCACATCAAAACATAAAGGATTGCACGCTAATAAAATTCTACCAGAAGGATCCAATGAAGAATTGGAATTAAAGAACCATTGGGAGGGGAGTCATCAGCAACCCCAAAACCAAGATTAATCACAGCAACAAATTCAGTAGCTCAAGCAACATTAACATCATCCCCACTGGTGCGAGGCCCACCAACATCACCAACACCTATATCAGAACACAAAACCTGGAAACCATTGTTCAGTAGAATAAGACTATGCTTGGCCAAACTTAACCGAACTGGTTTGGTCACAGGCTGAAAGCCTTCCTCATCAACCACCGAAGTAGCTACCTTCATAGGTTCCTATAATGGAACCTTATCAAGCATTGATTAAACACTTGGAGCTTGCTTAACTTGCCACACTTGTTTCTTCTTTGTTCTACAATGTTCCTCATCATGACTAAAACACTTACACTTATGACATAGGACTGGTTTCCACTGGTATTCAACAGGTACTAATGTAAGAATATCACACTCATTAAAAAAAGAGAGCTCATTAGGCAGTTTTTGATTCATCCGTACCTCCACCAAACATCTAGCAAATTGTAGTCGATCTCTTTGCTTAGTAACCTTATCAACCTTGAGAAGAATTTCCAAAGGTTGAATGATTTTCGCCAGGACATGAAAACACCAATATTTGAAAGCCAAGAGTAAATGAATCCAAATGGGGATAGTTTTCACATCAACAACCCCATAATCACAATCCGGCATCCATGGCTTGAGTATAAACAGTTTCCTATCAAAGAAAGGTCTCTCCTCTACTAGGATTTTGTCACAAGCATCACGCAAATGAAATCCGACGATAACGACCCCCTTCGAAATCGCAGCAATTTTGTCAACCCCACGATCTTTCCAATTCCGTTTGATAAAGCCTTCAAAAATAGAAAAAGGTGGGTTGGTCCCCAATACGAAACAAACAATTGAGGAATCCCAAAAATCCAGTTCATGTTGTATGTCATTAGCTGTGATTTTAACATATGAAGGTTCAATTTCAGGTTTGTCAATAGCAAGTTTGTCAATAGCAGGTTTATCGACATTAGCAATAATAGTCAAAACAAATTCACAATTAGAAATAACATTCAAAGCAGCAGCGCCATTAAACCCAAAAATACCATTCACAAGTTGAGGAAAGGACTTATTCGATGAATTAGGATGATTTATATTACCTTTCACTTCATCACTCCACGATGTAAACCTTTATTTAGGCTGCTTTGTATGAACCACCTGAACGCAGTCCGAGAAATTGGAACGAAGAGCTCATTTCACCTACTACTCATTCAACGTTGACCTAGGAGTGACAATCTCAATCGAATCCTCCAAATTGCCTTCTAAAAGTGGAGAGTCCTCATCAAATGCCATTTGGGTAGGGTTTAATTGCTTAGTTTAGGCATTTTCGATCTCTCGCTATAAATTCCTTCAAGCCCTCGACTTCCTTGCCATGGCAATCAAACCAGAGTTTAATCGGGAAATTAGAGGGAGAAAGGTTTAGAGAGAGAAAGACAGAGAGAGAGAGAGAGAGAGAGAGAGAGTCTCAACATATTTATCTGCCTAACAAAAAGTCTTCTCAAAAGAAAGATTTCAAGACTGATCACAAAAGGGAATACACATTTGATATCAACAAATGTTATGAAATCTTTGATTGGCTTTTGAAATTCAAGAAGATTAAACTACTGGATAGACATAAGGATAGAGATCCTAACGAAATGAAAGGAAAATTCTATTGTAAATGGCATGATGCCTTCACACATAAAACCAACGATTGTGTACTTTTCTGAAATAGAATCCATGATGAAATTGATAAAGGAAATATTAATTTTCCTAAAAAACAGTGCTAATGCTTTTGATATTGATCCTGAATTTCTATCAGAATTAGAAGAATATGAGACGGATTGTAATATGGTTAGTATTGATGTAAATGTTACCTATCGTATTGACACGCAGGAGCTTTCTAACGAAGTTGTTGGTGTGAAATTATACGAGCGTATTGTGGAGGATGGAATTTTAGTTGCTCCAAATTGCCAGGAATTAGATTATGATAATCTCAACGTGTGGAGGTGGCATTTCAATGCTGCACACTCAGCCAACCAGTGTAAGACAATCAAAGGCTTCATCACCAAAAAAGATGAGGACTGATGGGTTGGTAACCTCAAAGCATGAGTATCAGGCATTGGACCTTGCGAATTTCCAACCTACAGGAGAGAAGGCTGAAACTGAAACTGGTCAAGTGTAGTTTGGCGAAGATGCGGTTAATGCTAGTTATGATGGAAATGGTAACCAAAAAGCTCGGACATATATGGAAGTGATTAAGAGATTTCCTTTGCAAACCAAGGCAATGGAAGGTCTCACTACTACAAGAAAAGCCTAAGAGACCGGTTAAAAAAGGCCAAAGAGACCGCAAAATAACCGGTCTCTAGGTGAGAGGACTCTTAGGTAAAGAGACCGGTTATTTTTTGCGGTTTCTTAAGTCACTCAAAGAGACCGGTGCTAAGATAAACCGGTCTCTTTGAATATAACTAAAGAGACCGATTTCTGACACATAACAGATCTCTTTGATGTTACCTAAGAGACCGGTTCTGACACATAACCGGTCTCTTTGGTATATATTTGAATTAAAAAAACGCAGGCCCCACTTGCATCTCATTATGCAAGCTGGCCATTATTCTTATTATTTCAATAAAAACGACAATAAATATAATATATTAATTATTACACATTACGAAGTACATGGAAAAATACATCTAAGTATTACACATTCTAAATATACTATATTATACAATTCAAAAATTACAAATACACTACATTCCGATTAAATTTGTTCTTCATTTTGAGATGTTTTAACCTGTAAAAAAAATTCAAAAATGTTAGTGAACAATACAAATTAAAAATTGTTTTAACCTGAAAATTGATTTGTCTTAATCAGAAATGAGAAAAATAATGAAAACTTTGAAAACATAAAAAAAACACTGTGCATTTTTTTCATCTAGAAGAAAGAATAAATCGAAAAATCGAAAATGATTAGGAAAACAAATCTAGAAGAAAAAATTAGGAACAAATCTAGAAGAAAAATAACCTAGAAATAAAAAGAAGAACAATCAAAAAAATCGTGAATCAGGAAAAAAAATCAGGAAGAAAAATCAGGAAAAACAATCGAAAAAAACTTGAATCAAAATAAAAACGAAAACAATCAAAAACGAATTTTTTCATCTAGATTGGTATGCTGAATTTCAGGAAAAAGAAAACGAAAACAACCTAGAAATAAAAACGAAAACAAATCTAGAAGAAAAAAACAATCAGGCACTGTGTTTTAATCGAAAAAAACAATCGAAAAAAACTTGAATCAAAATAAAAACACAGAAATAAAAACGAAAACAAATCTAGAAGAAAAATCAAGAAAAGAACACGAAAACAAATCTAGAAGAAAAAATCAGGAAAAGAAAACAAAAACTATTCAAGATCTAGAAAACGGAAAAAAACTGGAAACGAAAACAAATTAGGAGAAAACAGAAACAAACCTCGCCGCCTAACCGCCATCTGGCCCCCTCACCGCGCCGCCGCTACCTCACCATCGCACAAATTAAAAAAATACGAGAACAATATGAGGAAATAGAGATAGTAGATCTAGAGAGGAGAGATAGATAAAAGGGTAGGAGGAGAGATGAGAGAGAAGACAGAAGGAGGAAATAAAGATGAGAGAGAAGATAGAGGAATATGAGGAAATAAAGAGGAGAGAGAAGATAGAAGAATATGAGGAAATAAAGAGGAGGTAGAAGCAAGGGTGCGTGAAATAAGAAGAGAGAGGAGCCACGTACGCAACTCACGAGATAAACTAAGGGTTCTAGGTCTAAGATTCATTTTATTTTTTAAAATAAAAATATCAAAGAGACCGGTTTTATTGATGACCGGTTTCTTTGGTGAGAGTTAAGAGATGTGTTACTAAAACCGGTCTTTTAGGTGAAGGTAAGAGACCGGTTTTTAATAATATCAGGTTTCTTAATTTAAGAGACCGGTTTTGAGAAACACCGGTCTCTTAAATATGGTGCCATATCTAAATTTTGTAGTAGTGTCTAAAGAAATTACGTTTCTCTATGTCTCCTTCTTGTGCTGACATGTTACACTATGAGATAGTAAGGACTAAAGTCATCCCTAACAACCCAAGTTGGGTACCTAGAAACCATAAGCCTCAGCTTGAAAGGGAATCAAGGAAGGGGTCAGTCACTTTTTCCCTCGACTGGCTTCTACTGTTTCAGTCTTGAGTAGGTTGGGCAAACCCAAAGTGGTCCAAATAAGTAGCAATATTGAGAGAGTCTCAAGTTCATAAAAGGGTGTTTAGGAGGAAGATGTTAAGCAAAAGGGTGACAACTCAAACGAAGATAAGAGACAAGAAGATGATCTAAMTCTTGTTATAGAAAAGAGAAGAGTCAGGAAAAAGGCTAGGTTAATCGGAGAAGTAGTTGCCGACCAACTACAAGCAAATGGAGTTCATGTGGATGAACAAGATTTGCAAAATGGAATGCTTAAAGTTTTCCCTGTTGAAGAGCCTCATTTGAAGAATGACAGTTGTTGGAGAGAGAATTCATGGAACGGAATTCCAAAGGAAAAGCCTCATTTGGGCCATGTTTAGAAAGAGAAGTAAAAGGAGGATGTCCTTTAAATCGAGCCTCGTTTGGGTCATGTCCAGAAAGAGAAGTTGTAGGAGAATATTCTTGCAACCCAGCCTCATTTGGATCATGTTCAAAAAGAGAAGTTGAAAGGAAATTTTTCAGAGACCCGGTCTCATCTGGATGGAAACCAGGGATAGAGACATTGAGAAGAAACTTTTCCGTGGGAGCCTCATTCAACAATGGAAGTCCTTCAGAGAGAGACAATTCAGGGATCATCCAGGAAACTACATGTTGCCATCATTCTGAATCATCCCATAGTTAGAGATTTGATGAAGGATCCTACTGAAGAAGAATTGGCCAATCATGGGACAAAAAGCTTTTACATAAGATGCTTTGACGACTGAGCAATCGACTGATGTGGAGTTAGTAAATTATGGCTTGGATGGTTTGGATTTGGATGTGTCTAAGTCATATCTTTGACATTCTTGCAAATTGTTCAAAAGGAGACCATGAGTTTGGTGCTTGCAATGCAGTCACTTTTTTCTGAATTGCATGTTTGGACTTCTGTGAAAGTGTCACACTCAAACATGATGCTTCATTTTGCATTTTGTTCCAGGAAGGCTGGACGGCAGGTGTTTCCATTCTCGAGTCTTTGATTTGGCACTCAATTAGTCCCCTATTTGCCAACCCTAATAACATAGATAGTATCATATTATCATCATCCTCATTTCCATATTCACATGGTTTATATGTCGTTTTTTAATCAAAGACATTTCTGTGTCTAGTGCTATTGGTGCCTTTCCACACCGCACATTCCTCTATCCGATCCACGGTTATGCTGTGCAAAAATTCGATTGTTCAGATTTGATAGGGGAGCATGTCGTTTAGCTTCCCCAATTTCGGTAACTACACTGCCAAGATCATCTGATACCGACGGTACCAATGCGTTTGCAGAATTTGTGGCATCTACATCAACTAATTCCTACAATCCAAACACACAGGTAACGAGTTGATAATTAAATAATGTTCCAAGGTATATCAGAACTACAACTATGGAATCTATTCCATTGTTTACCGAATCACACTTTGTTTCAAATTCTAATACCAATGCAGCTTCTACCGATGCTAGTATTGACATTCCAGACAAAACAAAGTACTATTAATTAAACACTAGTTATATAGACGAGTAGAACACACATCGAGATAAATGTAAAGGGTCCTTGCTTGTTTGGAAGAGTGTATTGCATGCTGGATCGACCTGTCCTCTTCCGTAATTGTCCTTAAATTTTTTATTGATTGTGGTTCATCAAATGGATTTGTCTTCAGTTCCTCTGGTTTCTATTCCCAAATTTTCTTATCTAATATAGTTCATGTCAAATTACTGATCGTTGGCAAGCTTATAGCAGCGCCAATCAAGAAAGGATGTCATTATACAATCTTTATCTCCTTAGTTACTTCGACAAGTTATGATCGATATTCAAATTTTCTTCCTCCATTGCAGGTAAAGTTCCCGACCACGTAAATCCCTGAAGCTTAATACTACACACATAAAGCTCTACGAAATAACTCTTACTATTGACAACACACACACACACACACACACACACACACACACACACACACACACACACACACACACACAAAGGAAAACACACCACGTTTTACTACACAGAAATTATCCACACGTGACATACCAGATATTCTTTGGCTAAGACCACATATCGCAAGTAATTTCTCTTTAACAATGTTCATATGATAAGGCAACTAATGCATCTGTAAATATGCGGTGGGCGGAATTCGAGTGATTTTCGAGGTCCTTGGCGACTGGAAATATTACATCTGACTATGGTCATGTTTTGTTGTGTCTAAATCCAACCACCTCATATCCACATGCGGTTGAGTAAAATTTTGGGAGCACCATAATACGAAGGATGAGATGGCTTAGTCAGAACTCTCATCTAAAACCAATCATCTGTCGAATCTTTGCATAAGGCAATGGTCGGATACAGAGTACAAAAACCAGCTCAATTGTCTATTTGCCATAACCCTTTTCTGCTCAGGGTGTTTCACTAACATATGCATCTTGTCGAACACATTCAAGGAAGGGACAAACCCCATGAAAGTACATGTCCACCAATAGTATAGCCTTTTAAACTTTTGTCACAAACAAATGTAACGGGACCCATGGTCCATGCTCAAAATGGCCGACATACACGTCTATGTGACAATTCTTCGTAGTTGGTGCGGGTGGGTGAACAATACTATCCAATACCCCGGCATCTTTAACCAGTACCCGTCTTCCTCCATGACTCCACACAAAATTTCTGCAATTTTTGCAGCTTGGTAATTATTTAAGAACTTCTCTGCTGGTTTGGCTGCCAACACATCTATACTATCCTCGGATTCAAAAAAGTCCTCTTGTCCTCTTCTGATTGACCGATTCCAAGTTTATCTAGAGATTTGAAATACACTGGATCTAGCATAGAGTTTTCCGCAGCAGCTTCCCTCACTACCTCTCCATTTGGCCTCGCACGCTTTGATTTTTTCCTGATTAACTACACTATTTATGAATCCTCTCCTTTTATTTTCAAATGSCATAATCGCTCGCTTGCCTTCCCGGGATGTCATCTCAACAGGAAATAGCGTTTCTCTTCCACAGAAATAAACAGTATAAAAATTGAACAACACTAACTTTAAGACCAAAAATTGAAAAATCTTCAAAACGCGTCGTGTTTTACAAATTCCTCCTTCAATCAAAAATACCTAGTGTCTAATTGCAGCGGTTACACCAGGTGTTACAACTTTTTGTACTAAACATAGTTGCCACATCATTTTTTGTAAGTTTTACACGCCTCCTTTCTACAATACACGTGGAAAGTCCACATCCATATTTACCAAACTCTAATATATATGTGCATATATATTGTTCCTACACCTATCCTATCACAAGGTGTCATGTGGCATTCAATGGGCCCCACTTTGCAAGCATGTAGACCCCACCTATCCACATAATACTGACATTTAGAAGGGTAGGTTCGTAAAGTACAATTATAGAGAAGGTACTCTGACAATTGAGAATGTTATGACAATTTGTGTACTTTTGTCCCACATTAGAAAAATGATACTTCCACAATCCCACATTGAAGGAATAAACAAAGTACAACCATACTAAACCCTATTAAAGAGGAGTTAGTACACCTAATCCAGGCATCTGATTCTCAACCTACCATGTACTTTTCTAAACTTTGACTTACTTGACCTTGAGTTTTGGAGAGTTTCCTTGTTGACATAAGCATTGGAGGGGCTTTCCCGGGTCAACCCCCCCCGGGCCAATCACCTTTATTTGTTTTGCAGGTCCGCGAAATAGAGACAAAGTGCCCATTACGTGCCAATAGTCGTCCCTAGTCACAAGTTTTTCGTTAATTTTCCGTTGTTTCTTTGAAGTTCCTTGAGTAGGAACAGATTAGCACAGTCTGTGGGGAAGACAGCAAGCCATGGTCAGCACGAGTTATGGTGCTCGTGAAATTCAGCCTGCCGCTGGTCATCCAGGCAAAGGAGGAGGGCAGTCCAATTCCCAGGAGGAGGATACTACCTCATCTGCCCCTAGGGATGAAGGTCTCGCAGTCGTGGGTGGCAAGCCTAGCCGAGCTTTTCCTATCCGCCATCCTTAGCCCGGTGACCTAACACTCGGCAGGAGCTCAATGCTCTCTAGTAAAAGGTCAACATTCACACCAAATGGCTAGAGCAGACTTAACATCAGCCCCAAGCTGGAGTAACACCTCGGTCCTTGTGTAGTCAGGGAAAAAGACTTCTAGCTCGGAGTCAGCCGGCTTTTCCAAGAAGGTACCCCTTAGTCCTTATCGTTTCAATTCCCCCTACTAGGGAAAACTCCCATCGGAGCATCCCCAATGAGGTTCAACCTCTCATTTCTCAAAGACAGGAGGATACACCTCAAGAGAGTCAATCCAACTGACCTCCACTCACAGATGCCAAGCTCATCATTGAAGAAAGGAGGAGCAAAAATGTTGATGCAAGAACGATCATCAACAACCACCGAAGCTAGGGCGAAGTAGCAGCAACGTAGCCTCGAGTCTCCCCTCACCGAGGAAATTCCGACCAGCCCTCTGCCCGACCTAACCGATCCTAGCACGAGGCAGTCAATCGGTCACACAAAGAAGCTCCGAAGTCACCTTCTCAACCTAGGTCCCGAGGCCATGCATACCCTCGTTCATAGAACCCCATTCAGCAGGGAAATCATGGATACGGAAGATCCAAAGGAGGTGAAGGTGCCCACAATAGAGACCTTCGATGGGACGACCAACCCAAAGGATCACATGGTTGCCTATAAAAACCAAATGGTTATGCAGACTGGATGTAAGGCATCTTGGTGTAGGTTTTTACCAACCACACTTAAAGGTATTGCTCTAACTTGGTTTAGTGAATTACCATCTTGTTATGTTACCAATTTCACTGTGTTAGAAGCTCTGTTTAAGCAACGCTTTATCGCTAGTAAACGTCACAAGAAAACTAGTTTGCATTTGATGAGTTTGTAACAAGGAAAAGTTAAAGTACTATCCAGTTACATCAAACGATTCAATGCTGAATCTCTTGGCATTTCGAAACTGGAGAACAATGTAGCTTTTACTGCCCTCGTGTCAAGCTTAAGACCTAGCCAGTTTAAGCAAGACCTTTTCATCGAGGGTATCACCAAGTATTCTGTGAACAGGCTATCGCGTACTTGTCAAAAATAAACCGACAAACACCAACTAATATAGCTAAGGAAGAAGGGATTGTATCCTTAGGGAAGCTATGTGATTCTATTAGTACTTAAAAGTTCAAATTGTACGAAAGGCCTTGGTTGGAGTTATAATTGACTAGGAAGCTAGCTAGGAAAATTAAATTAAGGCTTGACTCAAATTAACTAAAACCTAGGGCAATGGTTCACCATGAACGAACAAATCAATTGAGTAGTGAAAACTAACAAGTTTCAAGTATTAATCAAATTAGGGCTCACTARTTCTYYMAAATCTAGTCTCCCTCAAAACTCCTCTARCGGCYCTCGCTCTTGCMTAGAWTCSTCATGYCTWTTATTCTTTGGTCTTTTGTGGTATTCTTACCTCTCGGCATCAAATTCAACAAATACCCAACTCACAATTAAACTTGGCCATAATTCAATTGCTAGCAATGATAAATCAATAATAGGAATTCAATTGTAAACTTGAAACTAATCAATTAATAAAAAAACTATTTCATTGAATTGTTCATGGATTCCCAAAGCCCTAGCAAGAAGACTACTCACTATTCATAGCAAAATCAATAACAATGTTTAACTTAGAATTCATGATTGAAAAGTAAAGAGGTTGAAACTAACAATCAGCAATGATAGAAATTCAAGCAATTAACAAAACAAGTAAAGTAGAAATTGATAGATAATACCATTAGAACTTGAATTAATGGAGAGTAAAATAACAAAAAAGTTGATAAAACTAAGATAATTTGATAGTAGAAGTATTAGATCTAAACTAAGAAGAGAGAGAAGAGAATGAAGTTAGGGTTTTTAGATGAATAATGGAGAGAGTGTGTGTAATTTGTTCTAATTCTCCCTAAAATAATCAAAAGAGGCAAAACAGATACAACACAGTAGGTCCATGACCATTGGGCGCTGGTTACCCAGTGGGCTAGGCAGAACCGATCACAAACGAGCAAATAAAACATATAACTTACCGCTAGTTCGTGCCCTAAACCGCTAGGTCAAATTCGAGGGGCTATAGCTTGATCTATAGACATCTTACTGAAACATATAACTTACCTTTGCAAAGATCTTTGAGTCTGGTTTCCAATGCAACTTGAATCGCATTAATCCAATAAGTAAAACTCGAGATATGACCAAATTAGTACAAGGTGGTCAAACTGATTTTTCGCAAACAATGTTATTTCTTAAATTCTAGCTCATATTAACCCCAATAAGTTGTGCCATCACCCTTATATAAATGTTAACTAAGTTTCATATGATATGAAACTTGGTATAAAACATCCATCATCACCAACTCTTCTTCTACAATCATCCACTTTGTCTCATCTTGCTCCGAAAGCTTCCAAATAGCTATAAAACTACCTGAAAAGTTAAGAAACACAAACAAAGCATAATAGAGCACAAAATGGATAATTCATACAGTTAATACCTAAAATGCAACTATATGGACTAATATGCAACTAAATATACAACTAAAACATGCCTAAAAATCTATATTAATGTGACTCATCATTCTACTGCTTTGGAATTCGCTCAAAAGCACATTCAGGCCTCTAAAATCAATAATATGCATGATGACCAGCCCTCGGCAGAGGGCAAGAGAAAGATGAATGACAAAAGGAACGGCCATGGTAATGGCAATGACAAGGATCAGAGCAAGAAACCTCGGCCGAGGGATGTGGGTGATGACCCTCGGTACAACACCAATCTCATGGGACATATTCCTTGATATCAACCCTCTGGATATTCTACCCAAGGCAGTAACTGCCAGGACTACAATAAACAGAAGAAACAGGAATCTCTGGTAAATACCATCTAGAGTGTGGGCACACTACCCGAGATTTTAAGAAGCTCAAGAAGGCCCTAGACCAGCTGGCCAATGATGGAAAATAGAACAGGTACCTTAAGAAGAATGACAATCTAGACAGGAACAATGGTCGGTAGACAAAAGTATAGTCCTCAGCTAGTAATGAGACCCTGCACACGGTCAATGTTATCTCCAAGGGACATACCTCGGGTGGACCCAGTAACCGGGGCCGAATACGCCACTTGGAGGATCTCACTCACCAAGTGTTGAAGGTCGAAGGAGAGGCGTCCCCTAAATGCCCAAAGATGATCTTTGATGACGAATCAGCTAAACCTATTGTTGTACCTCATGATGATCCGCTAGTGGTCGACATCAAAGTATCTAATGCTTGGGTAAAGAGGGTGCTCATCGATAGTGGCAGCTCCTCGAACATCATTACTTGTGACTGTTTGCAAAAACTCAAGTACTCGAAGTCTGACTTGGTTGCCTCGGAACATCCACTGGTCGGTTTTGGTGGTAAAAGGACATACCACGAGGGAATCATCAAACTACCAGTCCAGTTAAGGGAGAAGGACTAGGCTCGGTCAGCCCTGGTGTACGTCACAATCATAGACATGAACCTCCCTTACAACATCATCCTCGGCAGGCTCACTCTCAACAAGGTTAAAGCTTCCATTTCAACTTACCAGCTATTGTTACAATATGAGGAAGATTCGGGGGTAGTTGGTAAGTTGTATGGCAATCAGCGTTTAGCAAGAGAATGATATGTGAACAGTCTTTGCAACACCGAACTTGAGCCTATAATCGAACAAAAAAGTTAGGATCCCTCTCAGAAGGAAGCCCTAATCGGGTAGATTTCTATCTTAATGAAAATATCAAGCGCTACAATCAGCCTCAGCCAGCTGAGGGCAACGAAGAAGTTCAAATTGATTCTTCCCCCGAGCACATAGTTAGAGTCAGGAAGTCTCTAGACCTTGACACTCGAGAGAAGATAGTCTCTACCCTCAAGGAATTCCGTGATTTCTTTGCATTTGTTGTGATTGCGATGCTGGGCATCGACCCCTCGGTCATGGTGCATAAGCTTAGCATCAAGGAGGGATACAGAAGCGTGAAGCAAAAGGTTCAACATCAAGGCAAAGAGACAAATGAGGCAGTTCTTACAAAAATCAAGAAATTACTCGAAGCATGCTTCATCCGGGAATGTCAATACTCGAATTAAATGGCCAATGTGTTAATGGTCAGGAAACCAAATGGCACTTGGCATTTGTGGGTAGACTTCACCAGCCTAAACAAGGCATGTCCAAAGGACAATTACCCATTGCCCAAGATCGACGCATTGGTCGATTCAATAGCCGCTCATGCTTTGATCAGCTTCATGGACGCTAATGTCAGGTACCATTAGATCCTGATGGCCGAAGAAGACCAACCTCACATAGCCTTCATCACTAAGCAAGGGGTGATTTGTTACAAATTTTCCCTTTAATTTGGGCTCAATAATGCTGGGGCCACCTACCAAAGGCTGGTCGACAAAATCTTCAAAGGTCAGATAGGCAAGAATGTGGAATAAATGTCGATGACATGATAGTGAAAAGTAAGAAGGTCGAGGACCATATCTCGGACCTTACAGAAACATTCTTAGCCCTTAGGAACTATAACATGAAGCTCAACATAAAAAGTGTGTGTTAGGGGTCTGAAGGGGTAAATGCCTTGGTTTCCTGGTCGATGAAAGGGGAATCAAAGCCAACCCTGATAAGACCCATGCCCTTATGAACATGGAGTTCCCAAGGTCAGTCAAGGAGGTGCAAAGGCTCACAGGATGTATGGCAGCCTTGGGTCATTTCCTGCCTAGGTCAGTAGACAAGAGCCTATCATTTTTCAAAGCTCTTACAAGATCTACCTTTGGTTGGGATGAAGAGGCAAAATCGGCTTTCCAACAGCACTTGTTCACTCTACCAAAGCTGGTATCACCCTTGCCGAGAATACCACTTTACCTATATTTAGCCATATCAGAGTATGCCCTCAGCGCAGTGTTGGTTACAGAAAGAGACAAGACTTAGCAGCCGGTATATATTTTGTCAGCCACGCCTACAGAAGGGCTAAGTCTCGCTATTCGGAGATCTAGAAGTTAGTTTATGCTCTGTTCACAGCCAGTAGAAAATTGAAGCCCTACATTTATGCTCATCCGATCAAGGTCCTCACTGGACAACCCATGAGGAAAGTAATCGAAGGAAGTAATCACTCCACTCGGATGACTGAATGGTCTGAACAGCTGGCCGAATAACGACTCGAGTATAAACCAAGGCGAGCCATCAAAACATTAGCATTGGCTGATTGCATAGTCGAGTGCACTAATCGACCGCCACAAGCAGCTAAATCTAAAGCTAGGAAGTATATGTGGATGGTTCAGCCACAAGAGAAGGGAATGGAGCCGGGATAATCATTAAGACTGACTTGGGTGAAAAGTTAGAATATGCTGTTAAGTTCGGGTCATGACGTCTAACAATGAGACTAAATACGAAGCAGTCATCCTCGGGATACAAATGTGCTTAGCAGTAGGAGCTAAATCTTTGGCCATCAAATCCGACTCATAGCTATTAGTCGGTAACATCACCGGGGAATTCGAAGCAAAAAAGGATGCGATGAAAATATACATGAACAAGGTCAACGAGCTATATCAAAAGTTGCAACATTTCTCCATCAACACATCCCTAGATCAGAAAATCACCAAGCAGATGCACTATCTAGGCTTGCTAGCTCGATCGAGTCCCTCAAGCGAGAACCATAACTTGGGAAGTACTAAAGGAACTAAGTATCAACACTCAGCCTTCCACCATGGTCCTAGATCAGGGAGAGACTTGGATAGACCAGATCATAAAATACCTTTAAGAAGAACAGCTCCCGAAAGATAAAAAAACAAGCAGAGAGAGTCAAGATTTCGGCTCGGTGGTTTGAGTGGCATCATGGAAGGTTGTACAAGAAGTCTTACACTCATCCCCTACTTAGGTGTGTTACACCTATTGAGGGTAACCCTACATCCTTCGAGAAATTCACGAATAAGCTTGTGGAAGCCACCAGGGGGCTAGCCGATGGCAGGAAAGGTCCTTCGGGAAGGATACTATTGGCCAACCCCCAAGAAAGAGGCCCATTACCTAGTGCAAAGATCTGAAAAATGCCAGAAAAAAACTTTAGTGCCTCACCGGTCGGCCAACTAGCTCTTGACCATTCTACCCACTCTGCCTTTTGACAAATAGGGCATGGACTTCTTTGGGCCCTTCCCTTAGGCGTCGGGACAAAGGAAGTTCCTCACAGTCGTCGTAGATTATTTCACTAAGTGGGTAGAAGCAGTTCATTTGGACAAACATAATCACTAGATTCGGCATACCCCGAGTGCTGGTAACCGACAATGGAAGACTGTTTGTAAGTGAGGCAAACAAAGACTATTGGGATCAATTCGGCATCAACATTAGAGCAACCTTAGTCGTTAGACCACAGACAAATGGTCAGGACGAGGCTGCAAATAAGGTCATCTAATCCTACATGGAATCAAAACAAAACTCGAAGGGTCCAAAGGCACATGGGTCAATGAGCTGCCCAGAGTCCTGTGGTTGGCTAGAACTACCACTACAAAAAAAAACAAATAGCAACGGAAAAATCTGTCAATAAATTCACCAAATCCGTTGCTGATTTACTTTAGCAACGGAATTAGTGACAGGTTTGATCCGTTACTAAACCTTTTGTCGCTAATCCACATTAGCCATGGATTTACAAAATACGTCACTGAATTTAGAGACGGGTATAGTTCCGTCTTTAAATCTGTCACTAATATTAGTGACGGATTTTAGAGTCGGTCACTAATATAAATGACGGATTGCAAAATCCATCACTGATATAATTGACAGATTATAGAATCCGTCACTGATATTAGTGACGGATTATAAAATCTATCACCGATATTAGTTACGAATTATAAAATCCGTTGCTAATATTAATGACGAATTGCAAAATCCGTTTCTAATTTTACTTGAGTAAATAAAATTAAATTGTACGTATGATTTTCACGAATCCATACACCTCCTCCACTCTCATTCACGCTACTTTACTCCTTCACTCCTTCTCTTGAGGATCGAACCCGTTACCTTAAAGTCACAAAGAGGCACAACAACCAACTACTCCAAACACAACTTTTATACATCTCTCGATAATATTAATAATATGCAAAAGAAACATTAGAGACGGAATCAAAAATCAGTCACTAAATTAGTAACGGATTCAAAAATTCGACTATTTAGAAACGGATGTTTTAAATCCGTCTCTAACTTATAGTTGGCCTTTTTAGCAAAGGCATGTCAAAACAAGTCGTAACACAAAATAGCAACGGATTTAAAAATCCGTCACTAATTTAGCAATAGATTTGTAATCCGTCACTAAATTAGTAACGGATTAAAAAATCTGTCACTAACTTCGTGACGAATTAAATAGCAAAGGTGTGGAGTGTAACTCGTAACACATTTTAGTGATGGATTAAAAAATTCGTCATTAATTAGCAGTGGATTTGTAATCCGTCACTATATTAATGACAGATTAAAAATCTGTCACTAAATTAGTGACAGATTTAAAATCTGTTGTTAATTTAGTGACGGATGAAAAAATCCGTCACTAAAATTAGATACGGATTTTAAATCCATCACTAATTTAGTAACGGAATAAAAAATCGTTGCTGATTTGTTTTTTGAAACGGATTTTAATTTTCCGTATCTAAATTAGGAACGAATATATATCCGTCACTAAAATTCCGTTGCTATTCACTTGATTTTTTGTAGTGTACACCCAAAGAGGCCACTATCCATACACCCTTCTCCTTGGTGTAAGGCAGTGATGCTGTCTTGCTAGTTGAGGTCGGGATACCATCCCCTCGGATCACATTCTATGACCATGAACAAAACAAAGAATCAAAGAAGATCAGCCTCGACCTACTACCCGAGACAAGGGGCAATGCACTGCTCAAATCCATCTCCTATAAACAAAAAATCACAAGGTACTTCAACCAATGGGTCACGACTCGGGAGATACGAGTTGTGGACTGGGTTCTAAGAAGGTTCGAGGTTACTAGCAAGGAGAACATGCTCTGCAAGTTAAACCTCAACTAGGAAGGCCCATACCAGGTGACTTAGATGATTAGACCAAGGACTTAGAGGCTCGAGGATACCGATGGCAAGGCACTGGCTCGACCTTGGAATACCGACAATCTACAGAAGTACTACATCTGAATTCCAACACTTATGCTTTCTTTTAGTTTTCAAATGTTGTAAACAACCTAATCACCCCTCGGGATATCCTCACCAGGTATCTTGACAAGGTAGTTTCTTATCAGCCTAGCTATGACAAACACAGTTGTAACAGACCAAGTTTTTCTACGTTGTTAATTTTGCAAGTCTTATGCCCCGAGAAATGGCATGCTCACCTTTAGGGCAACACAACCTTCAGACCAACCAGGCTAATCAGGTCTCGGTAAAAAGGTTAGCATATCACTCGGGAAACCTGGATAAATTTTTCATTGCAATAACTTAGTTCAAACAACGTTAGCACTCGGGAATAAGCAATAAAAAGCAAGTTAGGTAAAATGCCAAAGAAAGAAGTAGAGACACTCAAAAATTGAGAAACGAACGTCACATTTCATTAAAACAAGATTCGGCTTGAAGATATTGGAAATATTCGATACAAAGAGTCGGGAAGCTACACCGACAAACAACGCTTGCAAATTCTATAATTATTACAATTTTTTGGTCAGAACATGACCAGCTGATAAACGTAAGAAAGAAAAAACAAAGGTCGCTGAAGAACGAGGAGACTACTCGGGAGAGCTGGTTGAATCATCTTGACCCTGCTCGGCTCCATAACCCTCAGGCTGGGATGAAGTACCATGAGCCTGCTCTGTCTTTTTAGGGGCCCTCGAGCTCCCAGCTTCCACAACCAAGGTCTGTGCAGAAACTTGAGGCTATGCCCTAGCAGTGGCACCCTGCAAAGCTTTGGCTGCAGCTTCAGCATGAGCTTGGGCAGCCCTCTTCGACCTTCTCTCCCGCATGATGGCCGCCATTTCCTTGGCAACCTCTTTATCATACTTTTTCTTCAAGAGAGGCCACTAACCGGGAGCTTCAACATTAGCAGTCGTCTACATCTTCTTTAAAGCATAGCTGACACCGGTTTGAAAGGACTCCTAAACGAGCTTTACCTTGGGAGTTGAGAACCAGGACTTAACCATCGCTTGGCCATCATCTTCAGCCTTCTTCTGCTCGGCCTCAAGTTTTTCCTCGAGGTCCTTAATCTTAGTGTTTCGCCGCGCAATGGTTCGGCTTCTCCTCTCAGCCAGATTCTTGAACTTCTCATAGTCCTTGTTGAGGTTGGCTCGGTCGTCCTTCCAATTTTGGAGCCCCTCTTTCTCCTCCTGGAGGGTCTTCAGCTCGAGATCCTTGTCTTTGATTACCTTAATTTTCCTTTCCAGGGATTTCTTGTCCGATTGATGGTGGAGAGCATGAGCCTGCATTGGAAAAGTGAACTGCAAACAAGATTGAGGCAAGTCAGATAAGAAAAAGAAATAGACAAGTGTATCATCTCGGGAAAAATAACAATCAAATATACCTCGAGCCAGGTCGCTTGAAGATCCTCAGTCTCCCGAGCCCTATGCTCCTCCTTCATCAACTCCGAGATGTCCTCCTGATAGACAACCTCGTCCAAAGCTTCTTGGGCCCTCTTCTCCTCCCCTAAGCTAGTTTAGTGAGAGGGACAACAAGACTAGACTCGGTGTCTCGTCTCGCCCGCTTTCGTCGAAAAGGGGTGTCGGGGGCTCCAGCCGAGTTAGTACTAGACCCGATGAAGTTCTCGAAGTTGTCAATCAGAGTAGGGTTGGTCAAAGGATTGATCGGATGCTCTTGGTCAAGCTGAATCTCGATCACTGGCACCATGTCCCCGGTGAGCCTGCATTTTGAGTTCTGTATAAATGGGTGGTTAGACATTTCATAATAAAAATTAACAAGTGCTAGACCTCGGGATGAATTAGCTATACTTACATCGGCCACATTAGGGACTGTTGTTGTCCTGCTCCATGTCCTCGGCTATCGAGCCGAATAGGAAGTCCTCTCCTGAAATGATGTCGGCCATATCCATGTTGCCAAAACTACCTGCCTCTGCAACAAGAAAAGGGATCACACATAATCAACATCGAGCAGACAAGTTAAGCTAATAAACAAAAGAAGAAAAAAAAGTTTAAAATACAAAGACTCCAGCAATATAGACAAGCTTCCTACACAGTGACATCTTCATGCTCAAATGACACATGGATAGATAGTGCTCGTTCTGTAGTATGTCACAATCAGGCAGCCACTTCCTGAAGACGTCAGGAAGAACATATTTGTCACTAGTCGCCCATTTTTTCTTCCTCAAGTAGAAGAGTTCAACCACCCCCTCACACTTATTCATAGGTGGTACATTATAGTATAAGACCAGGTTCGGGGGATAAGGGTCATCACCTGGGGAAAATCCCAGACCGTGAGTAGGTAAACAAATATGAACTCTCGGCGAAAGCCCTTCCAGTTTTATCTCGTCCGGCCAAAGATCATATATTGAGTATGAGCTTGGAAAATCCATCAACCATGCCCGTAGTTCTCACCACTACAGGCTATCAGCTTGAAGATATTGCAGAATAATGTAAGTGTTGGTGCTCGACGCATCGAAAAACAGATGGATAAAAAGCTCATGATGTTAGCTATGGAGTTGGGCATCAAGTTGTGCAAAGCAAGGTTGTAGCTGGTCAATAAACGAGGAATAAATGGATCAAGAGGGAAACGGAGACCCATCTCTAAATGGCCCTTGTACATAGCTACAGTCCCCAGTGGGGGTGTGATGACCGACTGATCACATGTCGGGGCTATGTATTATCGGTAGGGTGCCTCCACATAAAACTTGAGGGCTCACAGTAATGTAGAAACTTCAGCACACCTTGTTGGCCGGGATATCCTCACCGGAAGTTGAAGTCTCAGACATTCTTCCAACAGCATAAGTTACCTTATTATCTACATAATTACGTCTAAATTGAGGGCAATCGTTACCCTCTGTCCTACACACACCTACCTGCCAAGGCAATAACACACCTTCCAACTCTTCTCCCTCGGGCTCAGGAGTCATATATGGGGAATAAATCGAGATTTCATCTAAAATGTTTTATCCATGTACAACAATAGGGACTATGACACCCTCGGGCATTACTGCACCATCTAAGAAAAGGATACCGTCTACATAGTCATATACATACTCTTGTAATAAAGGGTAATCAACAAGGTCATGCGTCGGGGATTCATCGTCCGATGTTACACTAATACTAAGGTTCAAGTTTGAGAATACCAGCCCTTGGGTAGGGGAAGATACAAGAATACTACCTACCCCGGAATCAGTGGGAAAGTCAATCATTGTACAAAGAAAAAAATACCTAACTCAAGGGGGTCAGAATGGCAATGTACCTTGATTGATGGAAACGTAGGGGATGACAACTTACTTCCACGTGTGATTCCAAGCCTTCCAACCCAAATGGTCTAGAGAGAGAAGCTCTAGAAAGAGAAGAGAGCAAATTCTAGCGAGAGAAAAGAGATTTCCAGAGAGAGGAGAAAACAAATTGGAAATTTTGGAATGTGAAAGTGAAAATGAAAGTCTGAAATTTATTTTTTGCCAAAGTTACTCTTATATAGGCATGTAAAGGAGATGAACAGTTACCACAAGGTCCCACGTGAATTTTGAAATCCAAAAGTCACAGTGTCCAGGTTCATGCTCCCAAGCAAACACACTTAAAATAATTTTCCTATAACAAGACTCTCCTCAGCCCTCGGGAAAAAAGGGTTTCACCTCTTTTTCCCAAGCAATTGGCCCTCGGAAATAAGGGTCTTGGCCTCCTTTTAAAGAGCCATTAGCCCTCGAAAACAAGGGAATCCACTACCTTTTCCCGAGTCTTCAGCCCTCGGAAATAAGGGGCTTCACCTCCCTTTCCCGAGTCATCACCCTTGGGAATAAGGGCTTTACATTGTTTTCCTGAGCAATCAGACTTTGGGAATAAGGGGCTTCACCTCCTCTTCCGGAGCCATCAGCCCTCGAATATAAGGGACTCCACTTCCTTTTCCCGAGCCTTTGGCCCTCGGGAATCAGGGGCTTCACCACCCTTTCCCGAACCATCGGCCCTCTAGATAAGGTCCTTTACCTCCTTTTCCCGAGCCATCAGCCCTAGGGAATAAGGGGCTTTACCTCCTTTTCCCAAGCCGTCAGCCCTCGGGAATAAGGGGCTTCGCCTCCCTTTCTCGAGCAACAATACTTCGAATTTGTCCGACAAAAACCACGTAGTACACCCAGGAAACATGGAGCTGATTGGCCCCTCTCGGGTGGTGATCACCATTCCCCTAGCGGGGACCATACACCCGAGAAACATGGGGCTTATTATCCCCTCCCAAGTGGCAACCATTATTCCTCTAATCGGGGATCAACCACCCGGGAAACATGGGGCTTATTAGCCCCTCCCGATTGGTGAACATTTCTTCCTTAAACCAGGGACGACACACCCGGGAAACATGGGACTTATTAGCCCCTCCCGGGCAGTGACCATTTCTTCCCTAATCGGAGACCACACACCCAGGAAACATGGGTCATATTAGCCTTTCCCCGGTGGTGACCATTTCTTCCCTAATCGGGAACCACACACATGGGAAACATGGGGCTTATTAGCCCCTCCCGGGTTATGATCACCATTCCCCTAGTTGGGGACCACACTAGGGAAACATGGGGCTTATTAGCCCCTCCCGAGTGGTGTCCATCATTCCCTTAATCGGGGACCACACACCCGGGGAACGTGGGGCTTATTAGCCCCTCTCGGGTGATGACTCCTATTCCTCTAACCGAGGGCAACCACTCGGGAAACATGGGGCGTATTAGCCCCTCCCGAGTGGCAACCACCTTTCCTCTACCGAGGGCAATTCACTCAGGAAACATGGGGCTCATTAGCCCCTCCCATGTAGATATAACAAATGCCGATAGGCAACACTTAGCACCTTAAGATGAAGTCCTAAAGGGTTCGCACTTTCTCCCGAAAGCTCCCTTATCGGCACGATCGATTGGTCTGTGACCTTCGAGCATGAACCTAACCGGTTCTCTGCATAAAATCCCTTATCGGGTACTCTTGGTCATCTAAACTCGAGAATTGTACAAGCGAGCAGAGGAGGACAAGCATGATGCCGCTTGGCACCTAACTTCCCTCGGACCTCGGCATAAATATCAGGTGTGGGGCTAATTGTTCCTACACCTACCCTATCACAAGGTGTCACGTAGAATCCGGTGGGCCCCAGTTGTCCACGTAATACTAACAATAAGAAGGGTAGGTTCGTAAACTACAATTATAGAGAAAGTACTCTGACAATTGAGAATGTTATGACAATTGGTGTACTTTTGTCCCACATTGGAGAAAATGGTACTTCCACAATCCCACATTGAAAGAATAAACAAAGTACATCCATATTAAACCCAATAAAAGGGGAGTTTGCAGACCTAATCCAGGTATCTGATTCTAAACCCACCAAGTACTTGTCTAAACTTGACTTACTTAACCTTGAGTTTTGGAGAGTCTCCTTGCTGACTTAAGCATCGAAGGGGCTTTCCCGGGTCAATCCCTGGTCGGGATATATTTTGGTTGTCGTACCATAACCTCTCAAACAAAAAAAGAATTATAAACTTAACAAACTAGCTAGACAAGTATAGCAAGTAATTAAGGGTCGTACCAAAGAGAGGCTAAGACGTTTGCTTGAGTTTTTACACTTAAGTTTGGAAAGAAAAAACGAATTTCGGAGTTGAAAAGTTTTAAAACTAGAAGTAAGCTAAGGAAATAACGATTAGAAAATAACTATCACAAAGCACTTAGGAATACTAGCTTGCCCAACTATATAAAGAATTTAAATGCCAATCAACGGTTTAGTCTCCATTCAACATTTAAGCAATTGTGATCTTAGTATAGCAAAATAGTTGGAATCATCTTCCAAGTCATCCAACTCTACCAAACTTGCTCAAACCAAAGTCTTCTTCAAGTTCTCACAAGAATTAGTCAAAAATTGATTAAACCAATACCCTAAACAACCCCTCCAATCCCATGCAAAATTTGAACAAGGCAAATTCTCTCTCTCAAAACCTTGGGTGGCCAAATCCAAAACTAAGATTGAGAAACCACAATATTAAGAACAAGGATCGTTGAAAAGAGATGATAATATCATTTTGGCATCAATGGATTATAGTTGGGCTCCCTAGCATCCCTAAGCTAGAAAACTACTCACTAAGCATGATTGAAAGCAAGAAAACAACAAAAATAGCAAAAGGAATCATAGAAATAGCCATTGAAGCAACAAAAGCCAAAGCAAAATAGGGTATTGAATAACATGCTCAAATCTAAACCAAATTAAACAAAACAAACATCAAAAGACTCACAAACACACCAAGATTCAGTCTATCACTACTACAAAAATTGGATAAATATCAATAAATGGAATCAAAAACAAAAGTATTGAAGAAGACCCACAAAAACCTAGAAAACAAAAATTGCTCAAAAAATGAAGTAAACAAAATCAAAACTGTAAAACTAATGTAAGAATTAGAATTATCTCAAAAAATTGATTAAATTGCATATACGACGTGCTAAATTGGTTGAGAATTAAATAAATTAGAGCCAAAATAAGATCAAGAACAAGTAGCTCTCTCTCTCCTAAAACTAAGAACTAAGGAAGAAGATGCAATGAAATTTTGGGAGAAAACTAAAAACTAAATCTGAAAATTGTATCGAAAAAAAATTACAACTAATTGCTTACTACTCTCTACTCTCTAGTTGCTACTTACTACTAACTCTAACTACTTACTTAATTCTCTCTCCTAAAACTATATTTACAACTCAATTACAAAGCTTACAATATTTACAAGAGTGACATTACTAATTTCCACATGTGCAAATACACCTCAACAGTCAAAGTCAAGCCAGTCAACGCTAGAAAAAGTCAACAAAATTAGGTGCGGGCAGAGGCGCGTATGGTGGCGCGTGCCACTTGAAATGTGCGGGTGGTGGCATGTGCCACCACCTCGATGCGCATGCGCTCACATTTTCTTCTAGAAAGGTGTGTAGGCGCGTATGGGGACGTGCAGGTGGAGGCGTGTGAGGGCATGGTGAGGCGTGTGCGGAGGCACGTGTGACAGCCTCGATGCACGCACATACCTTTTTCTGGCCTTCTAATTAGGAGGAGCCCTCTACAGGCGCGTGTGGTGGCACGTGCAGAGGCGCGAGTGGTCAGGTGGAGGCGCGTGTGGCAGCCTCGATGCACGCACGCACCTTTTTGTCTCTGCCCTAGAACGCTCAACTCCTCTAACTTTGAATGGCCATAACTTCGCGCTCGGTGCTCGGAATGCAGCCTATAAGATACAATTGGAAAGCACTCGAAGTCATCTTTAATTTCCAACGCAAAAAGTCTCACCTGCAAATTCAAAGTGTTTAGAAAGATATGGCTCGAAGAAGCTGTTAGCGTACAAGTTTAATTACTTTAAAGCTCACCCTTCACAAATACAACTACGCCAACATGTAACAAAGCACAACACTAGCACACACATGCTTAGGCAACTTGTAAACACTTACAACACTTGCAATTGAGTGTATAAGAATAGAAAAGAAGAGAAATCAAGTTAAAAACCTATTAAAACTACTAAAAACCAACAAACCTCTATAAACCTATACAAAGTGGAAATCTAACCAAAAGGCTAGTAAAATGATATCGAAAACACACAAATTGATAAAAATAAGGAAGAAATAAGTGCCTAAATGTGACTGTTTTTGGCACTTATCAACTCCCCCCAACTAGGACCTTTGCGGGTCCTCAAGCAAAGTGAAACAAAAGAAAAGAAAGGAAAGAAGAAAACTACACACTAGCTCACTTTCGTAGGAATCATGGTCTCTTTTAGCAACTAGTGACAAGCCATTTAAACCCTCAAATATCTAAGAAGGACAAGGATGGTCTCGTTAGGGTTTCCAAAGAGAAGACCCACAACTCCATAAATAAGAAGAAATCAAGGCAAAGGTTTTCGAAAACACAAGGAACATAAATGGAAAAACAAAAAGAAAGTGAAAAATGTGGATAGAAAAACAAAATGTGCCTTGGGCTGGATTTCTCGGACTTAAGGGACGCTGAAAAGTGTAAAGGATGTCCCCCCAACTAGAAGTCAAGCAAGCATCAAATAGATATCACAAATTGTGTGCAACTTTCAAAGCTTGCAATAAATCAAGTCATTCCACTCTCTTCCTCTCTCCAAAGCGACCCTCCTTGACTTCAAGACAAACCAAGCCTGGTGAAAACACATAGCTCAAAGAATAGCATAAAGAGATCTTTAGAGTGAAGTTAAAGCACATTACACTAGACATCCAAATTAAAGAGCACATTTGTGACTCCCTCCACCTTTTGTGACTCAACTCCCAAACTCAAAGGGCTTTCCGAGTGGTAATGTAGGCTAAAGACTTGGTGAGGATAAAAGTATTTGGCTTGTGGTGATATACCTACACAAGTGAAGTTTACAAACATCAAACCAAACTTTGGGGATTGAGGTGCCCCAATTCACATCACTCACACACTTGGGAGGCAAGTTTATGGCACACTTGCTTCCTCTCATACAACTTTGCTACACTATGAATTATTTTCCTTTTTATGCATGTTTTTGGATTTTTCTTTTTTTATTTTTTTTCAATGCACTTGGGAATCACTTTGCAATACTATTGCATTTCACAACACAGTTTACACCACTTTGAGGCTTTATTTACTTAGCCTTTACAAACATAATAACCGCACTTCACTTGTCTTATAAAGGTCAAAACATGTGCGAATTTGGCTATGAGGTACGTAATGTGGCTAACAAAGACAGGAAAGCTCAAAGGGATACCAAAGGTGAATGAAAACCCAAATTTTATTCCCAAATACGTATGTGGAAAAAGAAACAAAAAGAGCAAATGTAAAAGGGAAAACAATTTGTCCCAAGACTCTAAATCATTGCCTTTTTCATCCCTTAGGTACTACGGAAAGTCACAAACAAATAGTCAAGGCAAGGTAGGAGTCTAGTGCAAACACTCAAAATTTTGTGGATTTTGACTTGAATGTGCCTACTTAGCTCTAGGGAAATACACACAACTCACAAGGTCTCAAATGTAAACAAGAATCACCAAGCTAGGTTTCCTATCATCTACCAAGCTACACCCGGCTTGGCTAGAAAGCTCACCACCACAAAAATATCACATGGCTTGTTTATAAAGTGTGACAATCAAATAGATTCCTGATAAGAGAACTTCGTGACATGTATTTTGAAAATTATAGACCTTGCAAGCTCCTTGGCTAGGGGGAAAACTGAGTTACTCAAAACTCAAATCTCATCCAATAGTCCATTTCCAAGACACAAAACATAACTTATCACTTTGCCTTGAAAATCAAAAAGAAAAGAAAAGAGAAGAAAAGAAAGTAAAACAAAACGAAAAGCAAAGGAAAATGGAAAATGTTTTTTGCCTTTTTTGCATCTTACAATTTTTCCAACTTTGCGCCCTAAAACACAAAGGCACACAACAAATATATACAAGCACAACAATAAATAGAAAATTCCTAAGAAAATAAAGGAAAACTTGGAGATACCGTTCACACCACAATCCTTATCATCCCCTTATCAACTTCAAATCAACTTACCGAAGTCAAGGACACTACAAGAAAACCTCAAGGGGGAATCCAACAACCACCGTGCAAATAAATAAAGTAAAATCGTCGTAGGGACAACCCTACATCTTGGACATACAATCTTATTCTCAACAGTAGCAGAAACGTCTTTACGCCCACACAAACTACACCCCATGTAGTAATAAATATCCTTTTCTTCCATGTTGGGAAAACACCCCTTAATCAAGAATTTTTCATCAGCCTAAATAGTGCTAGCCTATGCAACAATAAGCAATAAAGAACACATATGTAACACACTCAAACACTGAACGCAGATACTCTCCTACGCATTCTATACAACAATAATAATGCTGTAATTATTTTACTACAACTACATGTCAACAAAATATACCTTTCTCTCACATATATCTACAATTGAAGTTCAACTACTCCCAGGATTAGCCACTAATATATCTTTTCCATGCCAATCTTGAAACTTTGCAGTATTATCGAAAACCCTGTAGTTATATTTTTAAAACAATCAGCATCACTTATAAGCATAATAATCTAATATACATTCATTGATCTACATGTACTTACAAAGAACAAAGTCGTTCTGCAATCTCACCTTCCGGAACATGAAAGAAAGACGTTGAAAGAATAGTCAACAAGGATATTCCTAACAAATAGATAAACTAACACCGTCTGAATTTCAAACCATTGTTTTAAAGACATCCATGGTAATAGTATTAGAAGATAAATGAATAGCACTATTCACGACAAATCATATCATTTTGCTACATCATATATAAAATAAAAAGGCATATATATAATATCAAACTAAACAACCATAACTCCTAAGAATAAGCAAGTAAGAAAAACACTAAGTCCACTATTTGCACTCAAATAACAAACCAACCACACGTTTAACACTCAAACCACTACTAGCAACTAAAAGCTAGAAAATAAGAACTTTGAAGCAGTACACCAACACACTAGCTTGATTAAAAGTCACTAACACTAACGATGACAATATGGCAATAATGAGCTTCAACTTGAACTACGAACAAACTCACAACACATAGGATAGTAATCAAGTCGCGACTTGAGCACGGCTATGAAAACACGAGTTAAATGTTAACCTGAAATGTTTTAGTTCTCCACACATTTAAGTACCACGACCACAGCTTGTCGACACGTGTCTTTAAACTCTCAAGCTAATTCACCCACGACAGACATAACCTTCAAACTACAATAACTCACGACAATTCAAAGCATACTCTACAAACACGACTTTAAACATGAAGCTTGAGTTATTGCGGAATCACGACCACTTCGACGTTTTTCACGACTACGACATAGACGAAGCTAGCAACTTTAAACCACGACCACAAACACACTAAAACAAATAGCTTGAATACGACTTAAGAAGAGTTTATCTTCTTCGAATTGGCCTCAACCGTAACTTGCTTCATAACCACAACTTAGACCACCACCACGACTACAACTAAATAAACACACAACCACAACTAGCTAGCTTGAACACGACATAGAATTCACGACTTTAACCTCGACACGGCTACGCTGAAACGATAGTACTCCCATGAACACTACTCAACGTACCACTACCTCGACAACGACTACGACCACTTGCATAGCCACGACAACAAATAACAAGACCACCCATCAAAAAATTAAACACACCTATTTCTTCCAAACACAAAACCATTCCCAAAAAGAATAACTCGCTGTGTTTTATAGTCAACTGTCACGACTCATGAATCACGATATTTGTTTATTTATATTTCTTCTTCTCATGACACAAAAATTTTACTCACTACATTTTTTTTAGACCCTTAGGATCGAACCATCGGCTCGGATACCATGTAGAAACTAAAATATAAAGAGGAGAAGATAGAAGAATAACATAATTCATGACAAATGATATCATTTCCTACATCATAAATAAAATACAAGAGCATATATATATAATACCAAATGAAACAAACTTAACTCCTAAGAATAGGCAACTAAGAAAATCACTAAGTCTGGTATTTGCAATCCAATAAAAAAACCAACCACACGTTCAACACTCGAACCACTACTAGCAACTAAAAGCTAGAAAATAGGAACTTTGAAGTAGTACACCAACACACACACCCTTGCTTCAAAGTCACTAACACCAACGACAAAAATATTGCACCAACGGGCTTCAAATTGAATTACGAACAAATTCACAACACGTAGAATAGTAATGAACTCGCAACTTGAGCACGGCTAAGAAAACACGAGTTAAATGTTAACCTGAAATGTTTAAGTTCTCCACACATTTAGGTACCACGACCACAACTTCACGACACGTGACTTTAAAATCTCAAGCTAATTCACCCACGACACACATAACCTTCAAACTACAATAAATCAAGACAATTCAAAGCACACTTGACAAACACGACTTTAAACATGAAGCTTGAGTTCTTGAAGAATCACCACAGCTTCGGCGTTCTTCACGACCACGACATAGACGATGCTACCAACTTGAAACCACGACCACAAACACATTACAACAAATAGCTTGAATACGACTTTACATGAGTTTATTTTCTTCGAATTGACCTCAACTATAACTTGCTTCATGACCACAACCTTTAACACCACCACGACTACAACTAAATAAACACACAACCACAACTTGCTAGCTTGAACACGACATAAAATTCACGGCTTTAACCTCGACACGGCTACACCGAAACTATAGTGCTCCCATGAACACTACTCAACATACCACTACCTCGACGATGACTACGACTAGTTGCATAGCCATGACAACCAATAACAGGACCACCCATCAACAAATTAAACACACCTATTTCTTCCAAACACAAAACCATTCCCAAAAAAGAATAACTCACTGTGTTTTACACGTACTCAACCGTCACGACTTATGAATCACGATATTTCTTTATTTATATTTCTTCTTCTCAGAAATTTTACTCGCTACATTATTTTTAAGACCATTAAGATCGAACCATCGGCTTGGATACCATGTAGAAACTAAAATATAAAGAGGAAAAGATAGAACATAACATAATTAACGACAAATCATCTCATTTTGCTACATCATAAATAAAATACAAGAGCATACGTATAATATGAAACTAAACAACCATAACTCCTAAGAATAAGCGACTAAGAAAACCACTAAGTCTGCTATTTGCACTCCAATAACAATCCAACCACACGTTCAACACTCAAACCACAACTAGCAACTAAAAGCTAGAAAATAGGAACTTTGTAGATGTACACAAACAGTGTGGTAGGAAGAAAAATGCCCAAGGACAAGTGAAATATTAGTTGAAGATATCTTTGTGACCGTGAGAGCCTTTTGGGGAACCTAGGTTGGGGGTTATTGTTTTATTCTTCTGTTGATTGGTTGTTACGGGATTGGTTAGGGGATGTCCTCTATGGTACTAGTCCTGCCAATTGTTTTGGACTTGTGGTATCTTTCTTAGGTTAGGTTGTATTTACCTTTTCCTTTGCACAATATGTTTGCACTAAAATCATTCAAACACATTATATCTTAGGTATTCATAAGTTCTTATTTGTGAATTATTTGACTAGTCATGAAAGGTATATTGATGTCGAACCCTTGATTTTGATGAATGCAAGCAAACCAAGAGAAAACTCATGTGTGTAATTCTGATGTGTGTGTGTGTGTTAAGTGTTGCGATTACAGTTTCAAAACTTCAATGAGCATTAAAGGGATGAAGATATCTTTAGGGGAAGGAAGAAGTCTCTGTGATTGTTGAAGTATTTGTAGAGCTCATGGAAGAAGATCAAAATCAAGGAGGTTCGAGTTCCTTGACTTAAACAAGACTCGAAGAATGAAGATGGTTCGTGGAGAACATCTTGGTATAATAAGTCTAGAGTTTATATTTTAGATATTTTGTAAGCTTGACATTAATGTGTGGTTAAGTAGCTCAAAGGTTAAAAGATATAGAATTAAGGTTTATGGAATAATATATATTATTCTAAATATTGAGTTAGTTATAAAAAGATATTTCGGAAATAAAACCTTGGTAATTTGTATAATTTAAGATAGAATAAAATCTTTTATAAATTAAACAAAGTTCATTTCTTGTCTAGATTTATTTCATAAATATCATTGTCTTATATCTTTGATATTGGTTTCAATATGAAAAATGTAATGATGATAAAACGGTTTTGAAGAAAGCATTTTACTTGATTTGTGAAAAGTTTGTTTTAAAGCTTAAAAGGAAAACGTGTAATGTTTGAATGCTTATTTATCAAGCTAAAACTAATTATAATTTAAGAAGTTAAATGGCTAAAACCCAACTAACAAGGATCGTTTGAAAGTGGACTTGTAGTCCAAGTTCCACTAAGCACTACTTCCTGCATAATAGGAGATAGTGTATTGGTGTGCTTACTACTTTGATTCTAAGCTCACATATCACTATATATATAACCAGTGTTTTTTCATTTAGACATACTTAAGCATACAATAAATTTGAGTCTTTTTAATTCACACAAGTGTCAAGCAACTAGGTTTGTTATTGAGTTGTAAAATGCTTCTTCAAGAGTTGTCTTATTAAAGGCTTTGATATGTTGATTAAAGCTTATTAAAGCCGGGTTGTGAATGAGGAGTTCATAACCGAATGATTTCATTGGAAATCGAGAGAAAGAGTGTCGTCAATAGTGGGATTGGTTACAAGGGGTTCTTAAGTTCAAGAAGAAACTTGAGAACGATCTTTAGTTTGTATTAGGTGTTGCATCCTGGTATAATAAAGAGGAAATCCTATGTTGTATCAGGTCACAGGTTTGTCTCTTGGCGTTTATCAAGGAGAACTTTTGTTTTAATATTGTATCTATTGTATCGTGTCTCTAAGTTTCTTTTGTTTAAGTTTTAATTTAGCAAAATTAGCTCAAGTTCCCTCAAATATAATTCAGCCCCCTCTTGTAATGTTATGTCGATCCAACAATTGATATTCTATGAGGTAGCAAGCATCATAAACATTACTTCTCTTTTACTCTTTAAGTTGTTTTTGCCCCGGGCGATGTCCCGAATAATTTTATTTTCATTTTATTGTATTAATTAATCTATTTTAATATCTTTGATAAAGTCTTATATTTTGCACATCAATTACTCAATGTCTTAGTCCCATTTGTGGGGTCGACTAAGTTATTAATATATGATTAATAAAAGTCGCAGCTAGCATTAGTGAGCCTTTATTTTATTTTTTATGGCCTTTTTAATTTCCCTCTTAGTATTTGTGTTACATAATTTAATGTAAAAAACATAAAAATATGAGCCTTATAAATTTATGTAATAAATAAGTTTCTAACATACTTGTATCATAATTATTAATAAATGCACTAATGTAATGTGTATGAGTAACGATACAATAGATGTATGTTACATATAATAAAATGTTACAATGAAATCTTATAGCTAAGATGGTACATTAACTTACAATCGAAAGTTGTTGGACTCAAATCGTCGTGGATGCAATTTTTTTAATATAAAAATGGTTATGAAACATGCAAGAAAGCAACACATGGCGGATTGAAAATTGAAATATATGACACGTGGCAAATTTTGGAGTATAGGAGGTGTCATGCGACGGGTGGCAAACATGATTTTTGTGTTTTAAATTAAAGAGATAGATTAATCCAAGTTCGTATTAGTTTTCATCACCTGTAAAGTATATAACATGGATTAATCACTCGACATCAAATTAAACATGACAAAGGTTGTAATAATATAAGCTAAGAACATTTCTTTTTCGCTTCATTTTAATTTTTTGTACACATGCATCTTCCGCTACCTTTGTTGTTACAAATCGACAACAAAATTTGCATGCTTTCACATTAAAGCAAGATGATAATTATGAATTTTCAAGTGGTCGCTATATATTAGTCTTTAATGTGCATATTAATCACATTTGCCTAGAACTAAATTAGTTCTTTTAGGACATTAATATGGAATATGCCTCTTGTTCAATACTATGACAGTGAAATCGTAAATGACACCGAGTAGAGGCCACAAGATGTTGCCATGTGGGTAAGTGTTGTTCCCTACTTCACTCTCACCCTCGTCCATATCTAGATCCATGATCCGGTGCACAACCTAAGTATATGTATAGAGTCCTTTAGCCTTTGTGGTTAGACATAGAAACAAGTTCCGTCAGCTCCCAAAACAGCACGGTGGCAACTTCTTTGGTTGTAGTTTTGAATGCATCTGGTTCTCTAAGCCAAGAATGCTTACACTTTGCAAAAGTCAAGTATTCAATGCTTCGCACCGCACATCCATAATTCTCGAGGGTGTCCCCCTTCGTTCCCCTTAAAAAAAAACATAGGCCTAGAAGTGGGTAGTTGGTTATAGAAAGGTTTGGGATGAAAGGTGTTCAATGAGTGGTGACTCCAATGGATCCACATTTTAGGTTCTCTAGTAAATAATCTCCCACTACAKTGGAAGATAAGGCATACATGTCCATAGTTGGTGATTTAGATAGAAGAAGATCTACTACTGGTTATGTGTTTAAAATACCGATTATGTGCTAAAATACATGTCAAATGAGAATTTTCGTCACGTAGTAAGTTTCTAAGGCTTTATCGGTCAATTTATGCTCCCTCTTCTTTTAAGGGCCAAAAACTATTGTACGATGTACTTGACGATGATTGAGAATTAGCTTAGCTTGTTATCCAATGCATCAAAAAGTATAGCTAACAATTAGAGTAGTATCAATTAAGTGATATATTTATGCATGAGATGTGTACACTTGTATATAGCCTGCATGATATGCCTTAATCTACTGTTATATGCTATTAATTCAAAAATTGCAATGATTGAGATTTTATGCTGATTAATATATTATATCACACGTTTATTACTTTCTATTAATTTTTTTCTATTATAAGAAAAGAAGTTTATTATTATTTACTGAAAAATTGTAATTCTTTATTATGAGTTAATATTATGCATTGAAAATCAATAATTTAACAAACAGTTTCATTAATAATTATATACATACGAGAAGGTTAAAAAAGAGTCAAGACCACATAATGAAAAATGAATAATAATCCCCTCCCTATCCTTTCAATCTAAATTTATAAGCCACTCATATCAAATATGTTTCGGAACAAATAAATAAATAACAACATACGTATGTATCCTACTATCATGGATCTAAAACACTGCCTCCGATCCATTTTTTTTTTTTTACAAAACTATCATATACTTCATTCCTCCGTATCAAAAGTAATGCCAACAAACCAAATTTCACGCATTTTCGAGGTTGAAATTAACAATATAAATGAGCGAATTAATCAAAATAATTTTGACACAATAAATTATAATCTCATTCTTCAATTAAAAAAAACTATCATATATATACATATTGAAAAACGACAAAAAGCATGATGAAAATATATATGACGTATATAATTGATGCAAAGCAAGCGTATGTAATAATATGTCGAATAGTTTTACTAAAGTATCATATTTTATTCATGGTTATTAATATTAATCTAATTTTATTTACATCAAATTACATGTAAGACAGATAAAATCATGTCTCATTAAAATAGAAAAGTGAAGCAAAAATCACGTTTTTTGAGTTTAGAACAACACTCTGTTGAAGTTCTAATGAATAAAACATATCCAGAATAAAAACTTTTTATCTTAAACCATTAGCTTGCTTCTTGACAATATGAAAACCTGAGATTACAAAGAATAAGAAACTCACAAAACTAACACTATGGATCCATCATTTCCTCCTAAAAAGAGAAGAAGCCAGACAAAAATAACCATATCGCTGATGAACTAGTAAAACAACAACTGCATGCCTCTTGCTCTCATTATTTTCATTTACGCTTTTCTCCTCCTGCTTTCTTCAAGTGTCTCTCTATTGGGTGTTTATACACTTTAGCGGGGATAAACACTCTGAGTTGGTAAGCCTCATCCATGCTCCATCGCCCAATGCCACTACTCCCGTCTCTTGCTCCCACCGCCATGATTAATAATCTTGTATTCAAAATAAATAAACCTAATTGGAATAAATTGTTGTAATGTACAAAACACTTTAACCTAATTTTTAAAAACCCTAAGTGAAAACGTAATATTGAAGTAAACAATATTATGCACACTTTTTTTATATACTGAAGAATTTATCAAAGAATATTGAAGATTTTTTGCTTCCTAATTTTATTAAGAAAAAACAACTGTATGTTTGAAAGTAGGGAGTAAAGTAAAAGAACCTTATATAGTTGGGAAGAAGAATGATTTTAGGAAGAAAATCTGCAAAATGAAGGTTAATTGACGCCATAGAAGCTGCATGTGTTAAATATCGAAAAAGGACTAAGTATTATTGCAATATGAATAGGTGCTTAACATGTTGCTTCAATATAATCAAATCTTACATAGAAAACCAAAGATAAGGGAATCTTTCATTTAACCTTAATAATTGTTGCGACTATTATTCTTTCACCAAACTAACCAATTGCAATTTATATGAAGACGGTCTAAAATAAATTACAAGACTATAAAAATATCTTTGGCAATCGTGTGACAGTCTTAGATTTGAAGTCTCAGCTCCGAATGAATTAGTTGTATTATCACATCATGTTCATCACTTAAGTTAGCAAAAACTTAAGTTTGAGTAGTTGATTGTTTGAGCTTTTATCAAGTTCAAAAGGGTTGCAAACTTGATCGTTTAAGAAGGTTCTTTGTTCGTGCATCTCAAATTTATAAGATTTAGCTCGGTATCTTCGGTATTAATACAACTAGATTTGATGCACGCGATGTGCGTGCTTCTGCATTATTTTTTTAAAAAAATTTTACGTTATGGGGGAAACCATATTTATATATCATAGGTTAGTTGTATAAACTACTATAAGCACGCGATGCGTGTGGTCAATTTAAAATTAAAATTATAGCAAATATGTAATTTAGAAAAAAAATCATGTAATTAGTATAGTTTCAAATTAACAATGGCGGCTTATTATGATTTCAAATTTTCGATGCAATTTTTTTCCTTTCAATTGAATCTTCGACAAAGAGAATTAAATGATTAATTACATTGACATACAAATAATATTATTGAAATACATAATAAATTAATTAGATATTTAATTCAATATGATTTTCAAAATAATTTGCATGCATCAGATTAACTGATTCATGTAGAAAAAAATAGTATATGGTATTAATGTATTTAATATTTGAAATTACTAATTAAAATTAAACTTTTTTCAAATAATTTTGCAATGTTTAAGTGCAATTAAGAATAAATATAGTCAATCTAATTAATGTATTTTATATTGAATGTATTTACATCAATTAATTAAAATTTTCCTTTTTATTAGTAACAAAAAAATATAGAGAAATTATATTTTTTAATTAGGGCAATTAAGTATTTTACATCTCATTAAGGATTTACGTCTTTAATAGGGGGACATCCATGCTCCCCCCTTGGCTTATTTAATAGAGATCTTTAAGATATTAAACTACCTCCGTAAAAAAGATTAGATTTACTTGTACATTTTGATAAAAATAATAGCTATCACATTTAATTTATTATCGAAAAGTGAAACATTTATTTTGTTATGGAGAGAGTAATTGTTCATACTGGATAATTGTAGTTTAAGTTGACGTGATATTTAACAATGTGGTCGTAAACAAAAATGTATATTTAATGTTTTGTTTAATGGATATAGAAAAATATTCAATATGTTGTTCAAACTACAATTTCATGGCTTAATTTAGACGACTATAGGGCAATAGTTTTAAGATCTTGTCATGATTAAACATGCATGCTATGCCCTAGTGCTATGACTGATGCGAGAAACATAAGAGTTAAGATTGACAAAAACAAAACACACAATTTACATAGTTCGCTCAGAAKGWTCAACTACGTYCACAGAATTTACATGRTTTGCCGACAATRTTCGACTACGTCCACAGGAAGRGRAAGGGAGAAATTTTTAAATTTTATTGAACTTSKGAAAATTCARAATACAAATTTTGGCTATGCTACAAAAATTAGGAGTTTGTAAATTACTCCTAAACAGAAAAATTGAATAAGACCCATAGAYTAGCCCAATAGAAAACTTCAACCAAATAGATTTCTAGCTCATTCAAACCTAATGYCYAAGACTCYTTTTATAAAGAGAAAAATAACATGTCTTTGCTATTCTTCGGATGTGTGGGATCATGATATAACTTTACTCTTTCAATGTGGGATTCAAGGCATAATCTTACGCTTAATATATATGTTTCACCATTGACCAATGGGGTGATAGTTTCTTCGTTAATGATAATAAAATATCTACATTACGTCGATAATCAAATGATTTACCGATGTAATAAAACAATATAGGAGTAGCTAATTAACTACCATCAAAAGACAAGAATATGTTTTTTCTTTTTTTAAATTGAATAAACATCAAAAACTATGGCTTGCTTGACCGTACAATTTGAGAAGTTGTTGAATTTTCCCAAAAACGAAATAATTATGGCATTAAAAGATTAGTTCTTGTTTAGTAGAGAATAAGACAAAAGMATTGGATTGGAATATTGGATTACATATTTGCATACCCTTATAAAAAGGCAAAGTCGAAAAATGTCACACGTGTGTGGGGGTGTTGGCTCCTAGTAGGCAGCTATATGACCAGAGGAGGAAGAACTTGCTGCTCAAGTCGTCATTTTGCTCCAACGCAATTATTGGCTCTTATGTCTTCTAATAACTCGATCATGTCGACGTACACAAAAGTTAAATTTGTTGCTGCTCAATCAATTCTTTCTATGAATCCGATATCAACCAATTGCCATCACGAATTGATTCAAACCTTCTCTCTCCTACTCGTTTCATTAAACAGGGAGAGATTTTAACTAATGTAATTGAAAAACGTAAATTGC
>SNQN01005878.1:0-21470 GCA_008642245.1 Bassia scoparia
TTTTTTCATGTGGAAACGTCGTTTTAAGAAGGACTCACTTTATCAAGGCTAATTTCGGCCTCTAAGGGGTGTTTTTAGATAGTTTTTCGTTTTTAAAGGAAGTTTTTAAATTTTTAATTGATGTTTTTTCTTTAATAAATTAATATAATTTTGGTACAAGTTAAATAAGCACAATTTTAGATGTTTGGTATATTTTAAAGCGAGGTTTTAAGTTTTGTTAATTAAAGGAATGAGTTTTGATTGTATTTATACAGATAAAGTAATTATTCTGATTTATTTACTTAAGTACAAAATATTTTCATATTTATATAAATGATGTTTGATGTTCTAAAAACCTATTTTGAACACTAAATGAGTATATTAAAGCTTTGGTAGATTAATTAGTTGTGTTGGAACATAATTTTAAGGCAAGCAATATTTTGTATGTTGCTTGTAAATCAATTTTCAGAATTTTTTAAGGGACATATAATAAGGCATGCTAAGAAGGTTTTAAGTCATCAAAATTGTATGTAAATATTATTAGACATGCAATAAAAAATTTAMAGATCGTTTTAAGTATGTTCATCACTTATAAATATTTTATAATGGTCCTAGAAGCTGCTTGAGTTAGAATGGTTATTTATACTATTCTTTATTWTTAATTGTAGGGGAAGAATATTCCCTTGAATATTTCTGAGAACTAGTACTCGAGACGCATGGAGTTTATACAAGGTATGTACATGTTATAAGACCTATACATAGTTTCATGCTAGAACTAAATGAACTATATAGTAGCATGTTAAGTTTTGGATGCCCATGTATGTGGATTGTTTCCTTTTATAAGATGAGATATTCATGAATAATCAAGCATGTTAAGAAGCATTTGATTAAAGCTTAAAGCTCTCTATTATTCAATGCATGGTCAATTTATTGAATCATGCTTCTAAGCAAGCATTTTATATTATGGTGTCATCGACCTCATCGTTGATGAGAGGTTCACATGGTAACCCTTAAAGTAAGTGACATAAATTAAGTCATGATCATCAAGCAATGAAGGAGTTATTAGTAGCAAAAATTTAAAATATGACTTTGATTGGTCACTAAGCAAGTAAAGATTAAATTGAGATTATATTAAATTACTAAGCACTAATTAAAGTGAAAGACTAYTAAGCATTAAAACTCTAAATYAGTGCACGTCTAGAGTATTGACATTAGCAAGGGTTGGGGGCATGTTTCACCAACCTTTACCAATAGTAACTTTTGTATCCCTTAGCGAGTGTGAGTCATCCTTCCTTATTATGGTCTGACGATGCGCGCCGCGTAGCGCGTCGACCAAATTGACCACCGTTCAGCTACTACAATATTAAAAAGAATAATATATTATATTGACTCAAATGTCTGTTACTTATCCTCAGTATGTCATTGATCTGATTGTTATCAGTTCTTATAATCTGTTCATAATCACTTACTGACTGTGGTTTTGGTTTTTTACATACCATTGATTAGCCCATTCGTGGTGAAAGACTTCAGTCTAAGTGGTAAGTAATGCAAGTGCGGGGCTAGCTATTGTTTTGCTTTTGAAGAATGTATTTGCTTTACGCTGATTATGCTAGTAGTTTTAGAACTTAGAGTTTTGTGTTGTTAGACTTCAATTTATTGACTTTATTTTGGTAAGTCGGGAACGAATTATCTCGGTTTGTTAAGCTCTATGTGTCCGATAACAGTTCTGTTCGTGCTGCTTTTTTATCCGATACTTTTACCGGTGTGTAGCGCTTGTAATAATTTCCTCAATTATGGTTTATGTTTTGCGAAAAAAGAAAATTATTACTGTTACACAAGAATTAACTAATACTCCCTCTATTTTTAATTAATCTGTCTGCAATTCTCATTGACCCATTTTAATGTTTGATGCATTAAATTTATTCATTTGTACCACTCTCCCCCAATCTTATTCCTATAACCCCACCTTCCACTTACTTCCCTACTTTTCCTTATTTTTCACATTTACACATACTTCTCCAATCATTCTACTTTTTACCACACCTCACATATAAGTCTCCAAATTTTCCCCTAAACAGTAAATCATAACACAAAAAAATCGAGGACTATTAGTTAGTCATATACTTATCACTGACATACAATATTATCATTGAAGACATAACTCTCCATCGTAAAAAGCCATCACTTGCATTACGGTTCTGAGCAAAATCTTGAATATGTGATGTGTAGCTAACCAAAAAATAGAGAAAAGGATTAAAGTGAATAATGAATATTTAGTGTGGTTCTACATAAAAATAAAAAAATAAGTTTTTTAATTGTGTCTCCATCCCCAAAAAAAGAAAGAATAGTAAAGACGTTTTTATGAAATTTCCGTTATAAAAAACTGGTCGTTTTTAAGAAACGAAGATAAGTATTTTATAAATAACTTCCCCGTTTAATAAAGCCATCACTTGATTTCAACTATTTCACATTATATACTGAATTCAAGTGTTTAAGTTTGAGCTTTACACATAATAAAAAAATTATAGTCCAAGTGAAATCTTTTAGATTCTCTCCGTAATACTATCTAATTATCTTAATAATTTTAATATTGCATAATATAGTTATTAAGGAGGTCAAAGTACAGTCTTCAGTATGCTTAAAGGTTACCGAGTTCATGATTTAAAACGAGAAGTATTTTATTTGATGTGGTGGTAACATAGTTCCATACAAATTTATGGCTATTTTATTCAATATATATTTCAAAATAAATTTTGCGATAAAAATTATTTATGGAATAATTAGTCAATAATAACTTTTATTTAAAATTTCATACTAATAATTAAACTCCTTTTATATCATGGAATAAATATCAATAATATGTTTACACTTGTTTCATTTATTAGTTTGGATAACTAAATCATGGTCCCAATAGTCCATATTCAGTCAAAACATCAACTAATTATACTTCTATTAGGTGAAAGAAAAAACCGATTAATTAACCCACATAATACAAAATTAGCCCAACCTAGCCTTTGCATTTACTGCTTTCCTAACTCATTCTTATACTATATTTTCAATAAAATAATTGTATTATAAAATATCCTAAAATATAATTTACACTTTTTGATAATTCACTCTAACTATATCTCCTAAAAAACTGCAATATTAATCGCACGCAATATACTGAATAATTTGAATTCTAATATATACTTCTTATTCTATATTCTATAATATAGTCAATACTATGTACGACAATAGTAAATATTAAAAATATTTAAAACAAATAAATACTTCATGAAATTGTCCAAATAGTCGGCGTGTACACTTTGCCGATTGGTTACGGTTTGATTGACACAACGGTTAAAGATAATTATGACCTGATTTTTTTTGTTCAAATGCTCATCTACCTATATATAATCATCCTCATTATCCGTAAAAAAGCTCATTAAATTGTTTTTTAAAAAGAAACTCTAAATCTATCCGAATAACAAAAGAATTGTATAAATGGTCTTTATAAACCTACAAATAAACCCAAATACAGTTTCAATTATACTTTTGTAAATTTTAATAACTAAATGATAAAATAATTACAATCAACAAAATATTAAAAACTCTTATCCACTAGTTGAAATGACGAATAGGTCAATAATAATTAGACAATCCTCTCAACTCTTTTTTTACTAAAAAACTATGTAGTCCAATTAATTCCCTCCTTCAACAAGTAGTTTTTCTCTCTCATTTTTTCTTTCTCCCACAATATTGTTACTTTGTTGCAACGACTAGATCTTTGGATAAGTTCAAATTAACGTGACGACGAAGACGAGTTATTGAATTTGGACGTAAAAACACCGATATGAGAACATTTAGTGTCTCTTGGGGAAGTCTCAAAGAACCCTTTACATAAATGATGCAAAGCAACCTCAATTGCCTGAGCTCTAAGGCCTGTTTAAGAATCATGAGAAATTTCCAATTTACCCTCTCTAATAATAAGGCTAGAATTCCTATGGTCGTTTAGAGATACCCAATCTGATCAAAAAATAGCAGGATGTACAACCTTCCATAATTACCTTTACACAATTATGGTTCTGTTGGAGTTCCTTTAAAACCAAACGTACATGTCGATGCTAAATCATGTCTATATGGAGACTTCTGAATTTAAGAATCATAATTGTTCGGGAAATACCTACTTCAGCATTACATCACAACCCTGAAAATAGACTAAAAATGCATCCACTGAAGGGCGAAATTAATAAATTACTATGAAAATGATGAATATATCCATTATTTGGTTTGGACCACAACCAACCATGAAAAATATAAGGCATGATTTATGTCATCGCCCTTTGGCAACTATCTGCGACATCTCTTCAAGTATAGATTAATGAAGCAAAAATTCAGGAGGGTCAATACAATGCCAGCACCCTAAAGGATCTCATATCGAAAAAGCTGAACAAAATTTAATTTTAACAATTATCACATAAAAGGAGCTGACATACTGGCACACCTATACTTGAGAACATCCAATGAATGCTACCTTCCAGACAATACAGAGCAAAACACAAGGTCGATTCTCTAAGAGGAATCCCGAAATCTCTCTGAATCCTCTCTTTTTATTCTACCCTAAAGTAACATCAAGGCTTCTAATCAATAACACCCTTGACAGTAAGAACCAACTAATAAAATGAAACGAGATCCGGCACCCACAATCCCTCCATTTCAATAAACCTTCTCTAACTCCAGTGAACCCAAGCAATTCAATGCGTCACTATTTGTATCCTTGAAAATCCTATACCTTTCTTCATGAAACAAATCAATCCCAGATGATAAATAAAAGCAATCTCCCTTTATGTTTTTTAGCTGAGCGTCAAGGAAGGAACTAACATCGATTAGCTTTTATTTAAAATAATGATCTATATCTCTAATGTCATGGTCTCTAATCAAATATTGACATTGAAGCTAATGGAGTGAATGAGGTCACGGCATTATGGCACCCTGAATAGCAAAAATACAAAAACTGCCAAACTTAACACAACTTGTCATTAAGAATCCAAACTGTTGAATAATCTCATCGTTGGGAGTGAATTAGAGCTATTCAACTTTGATCAGCTGATTCAAACCAGACTCCTTGACTCCTTTTATCTCAAACTACACTACTATGCTTCACCTAAAATGCCATGATCAAGCAATGTAGAAGGCCTGACCGTTCTAGAACCAAAATCGGAAACCATCTATGTGCCCCTGTATTCTCACTGGAGAAAAGAAATCGCATCACCTCCAATTGTTCAATATAAAACCCCTATATGTTTGCACAAAAGAGAAAAAGCCAAATTTTCATTTGAAAATGCCAAAATAGGAGAATGAACTAAAACTATGGATTTCCTTATACTTACAATGATTTGTTCGTGTGCGTAAGCTTGTAATTGCAGTAAGAAAATTTGGTACTTTCATAAAGCTAAGATCAGGCAGACTAAATGCAGAAGGCCTAATCAGACCTCAATCTGATGAGGTCTTAATGAAAATGCGTGCCATTATAAATAGATGGAGAGCTTAAGCGGAGGAAAATCTATACCATCAGGTAAAAGGAGAGTCGCACTCTGCTGACCATAACTCAAAGTTTCTACAAAACAACAATGCACGGAAAAAAATACATAACGAAAATTATGGATGCTAGTTGGTAATGTTTTCGAGGAGTAAAAAGTATTATTGTGAGTCTAAAATCATTTGAAGATCTCTTCAATTACTACCAACTCATATGAGCCCAATTTGCAAATCCACCCATTGTTAACGAGCCCAAACAAAGCAGCCTTGCTAAACCTATCAAAGGAAGTTTTGAGCCCACAGCAAACACCACAACCCCTGCCCGATGTATCGTGCCCTCTTCTATCAAAAATACTGGTCACTTGTGGGTCCTGATGTGATTAATAAAGTGCTTGCAATTTTGAATGGTGTGGAAAGTGTTGACTCCATTAATRAGACCCATATTGTTTTAATTCCGAAGAAAAAGCTTTGCGAATCTCCTGTGGATTTTAGACCTATTAGCTTGTGTAATGTCATTTATAAGCTAGTTTCTAAGGTTTTGGCTAACAGATTAAAGATTGTTCTTCCCCATATAATCCATGATTCGCAGAGTGGTTTTGTGCCTGGGCGTTTAATCACTGATAATATTCTGATTGCTTTTGAATGTTTTCACCATTTTAAGCAAAAAACTAAAGGCAAAGAAGGGTATTTGGGTTTGAAATTAGATATGAGCAAGGCCTATGATAGAGTGGAGTGGTGCTTCCTGGAGGGTATGCTATTAAAATTGGGTTTTRCGGACCTCTATGTGAATGCTATTATGAACTGTGTGAAATCCCCGTCTTTCTCGATCTTGGTCAATGGTCAACCAARTAGAAAATTTAAGCCTACCAGGGGTCTACGACAAGGGGATCCAATATCTCCTTTTCTCTTCATTATTTGTGCGGAGGCTTTCTCTTCTCTTTTACGGYATGCAGAAGCTAGAAAGGAAATTCATGGCCTGAAAATAGGTAGGAGAGTTCCTCCAATCTCCCACTTGTTCTTTGCGGATGATAGTATACTGTTTGTTAGAGCTAATGAACAGGAAGTGGATAGTGTGTTAAAGATTCTTTCTACCTATGAAGCTGCTTCGAGCAAAAACTGAATATGGAAAAATCGGAAATGTCGTTTAGCCGAAACATCGATCCTCCAAAGAAACAAATCCTTCAAACGAAGTTATCCTTTAAGGCAGTTGATCGACATGAGAAATATCTAGGTCTCCCGACCTTTGTTGGTGGATCTAAAAAGGTGATTTTCCAGTCAATTCAGGAACGTGTGCTAAAAAAACTAAAGGGGTGGAAAGAAGGTTTCTTATCACAAGCTGGCCGGGAAATTTTGATCAAATCCGTAGTTCAAGCCATTCCTACATATGCCATGCAATGCCTTATACTTCCGGTTAGTGTCCTACATGAGATTGAAAAATTGCGCAAGGGCTTTTTCTGGGGTCAACGAAAGGATGAAAGGAAGATACATTAGARTGGGTGGGAATGGCTRTATGCTCCGAAGTCAGAAGGAGGGATGGGTTTCYGGAACCCAGTTGCTTTTAACAAGGCCATGATTACTAAACAAGCTTGGAGATTGTTGGAGAGGCCAACCTCACTTGTTTCTCGAGTCTTAKAAAATAAGTATTTTCCTAATACTTCTTTTTTTGCAACAAAGGTAGCCCCTAATGCGAGTTACACTTGGAAATCGATTTGCTCGGTACGTAATTTGCTAGCTAAAGGAGCACAAAAGCTTATTGGAGATGGGTGTACTATTGATATTTGGGCTGACCCGTGGGTCGCAAGGCTTCCAAATTATAAGGTATCATCAAAGTACACGAATGACATCAATTGCTCGGTTCTGGTTCGTGATCTTTTTATCAATAATGAATGGAATATGAGCTTGTTAAAGGAATGGTTCACTACTCTYGAGGTTGATGCAATTAAAGCTGAAGTGGTCCCTCATTTTCAATGCACTGATGCTTGGACTTGGACACGCACGAAATCAGGCACCTTCTCGYTTAGAAGTGCCTATCATTTGGCAATGRAAGAGAGAGCAAGTGGAGATGCCACAACCTCGATGCCTCGAAAACATGCTCTATGGAGGAGACTTTGGGATGCGAAAATTCCACCAAAAATTAGAATGCTCGGTTGGAAGCTGATTCAAAGCAGGCTACCRGTGAGAGCACAACTGGCAGGTAGGGGTGTTGAACTGGATACCATATGCCCTATGTGTGGTGATGAGACTGAAAGCTTAAAGCATTGCTTTTTTCCTTTGCGACGAAAACAAGCTGCTGTGGCTGACATCTCCTTTGAGGCTTTGTGTGGATGAGTTACAGCATATGCCATTATGGGATTGGTTGGTTAATTTGGAAAGATGGTTTCAGAGCCAAGAATGGTGGAATGTTTTTTGGAGTATCGTTTGGCAGTTATGGATTAAACGTAATATGTGGTGCTATGAACATAGGGAAATTCAAAGTCAGCAGGCTTTACTCAAGGCCATGAGCATCATAGGGGAGTACGAGAAGGCCAATGATAATAATTCTGATCAATCCTCCTGTGTAGCTGGCTAGATAACTAGGTGGGAAGCTCCTGAAGCTGGATCCCTCAAAGCTAATTGCGATGCGTCCATTTTTTATGTGGGTGTTACTGGTGTTGGAGGTGTCATTCGAGACTTTGAAGGGGATGTTCTGCTTGCTATGACCAAGACATACGACTTTCACGTTGGTTGTGGATGAGGCAGAGGCTTTAGCAATGCGAGACTTGCTCTTGACAGCTTGGGAAGCATGCTTAAAGGGTTTTCACGTTGAAACTGATTGTTTAAAGTTACACAATGCTTTGAGGAAAGGCAACTGTGAGACCTCTTTGTTTGGCACTCTTGTGCGTGATATTTTTAAATTAGGAGTTAAGTGTGATGTTGTTTCTTTTTCTTTTGTTAGGAGGAGTGCAAATTTGGTTGCACATTATTTAGCTAATAAGAGTCGTAGTTGGGGTTGTTTTCGAGTTTGGTTACAGGAGGCTCCGGCCGAGATTATTTCGATTAGTAATGAACGATCTTGTTTAATTTAATGTTACTTTTCTCGTAAAAAAAAATGAGCCGGAATGAAAATTAACGGGTTTTAGCGGGATTAAAAACACGAGTTAGATTTAAATGGGTCAAAAATCTCAAAAGATTGTCAAAACTCATCACTTGTGCCCCGGGTTACTCAGATTTTTCAAGTCGTATCGAAAGTTATAAACACCTCTATTTATTAGAGTACACATGGAGTATAAAAAATTAATACGAATACAACATATGATTAAATTATAAGATTATCGAAACGTCCAAGACACACGATTAAAAAACATTTTATATTTTTATCTATTATTATTATTATTAGAAATATTTAGCGAATAAATATGATAAATTATGAAGAAAAACTTACTAAATTCTCTAACATTCTGTCACCAACTTTCATTTATCATCAATTCATCATTATAAATATTTAATGAATTTTAATTATTAAATAGTCTTTAATTATTTTTTTTAATAAAATCGTGCATCGCACGGGAATTAATCTAGTATTCTAAATATGTTATTACTTTGCAAATTAAAATTATCCCTATATAAATTATACTCTATAAACCTGTGTTTTACCAAATAGTGAAATCCACGATGTTGGATTCTCCTTTCTTGGGTTATATGTATACTAGCACTATAAGCACGCGATGCGTGCGGTCAATTTAAAAAATTATATGAAACAAATATTCAATTAGAAAAAAAATCATGTAATTGGGTACGTTTTCAAATTAACAATGACGGTGAGTTATTATGATTTTCAAATTTTCGATGTTATTTTTTCTGAACACACCTTAAGTTATTTTCGACCGAAATAAACGAACCTAAAAAGGGAAAAAAAAAAACTCGGGTTGATTTTTTCCCTGTCAGTAGGATGTTCAATTGTTGACCTTTACCTAAAACAAACGCTCCGTAAACCCTACCAAAACCCGTTTCGACCGATGTTATCAATTATGTTGATTCTATTTGAGCATCTATATTTATTATTAGAGATGTCATTTCTTAGCTAGTTACGTTGCATGTATTCACGATAAATATTAGGTAGGAGGTTAATTAGAGATAGTCTATTTTAGCTATGCAGTGAAGCAATCAATTGCAAATATTAATCTCATGCTCCATATAATATAATTAATAATCTATTATTAAGGGAAGGGGAGGAGATGTGCCCCTATTAAAGTTTTTATCCCTTAATAATTTTTAAAAATATGTAAATGTGTTCTTAAATTCCTTTTGCTTGATTATGTGATTAAAATGAGAAAATTGTTTATTATGTACTTAATTAGTGAATTTTTAAACAGAATTGAAGCATAATGGTTTTATTTTGAATTTCAAAAGACGTTACAATTCAATTAAAATTATTGCTAATTAGTATAAACATTATTTTAACAATTTATATTTTTTTAATGAAATACATTTCAAACCTAAGCGCTCCGGCACATAAAACTAGTTAATCCTTTTTATAGCATTGCTTCTATATCAAAATCATCCCCTTGAATGTCTTGATGAACTAATTATATTAATATTAATTTGAAGATATATATATATAGTTATTCTAATTGGACTAAATTCTTTCAATACAATCCATGCAAAAGAGCTTTGGCCCATGAAAGGAATTATGCTGCATATGTCCTCCTTTATCTTAAGAGATCATTACATATTATGATACGTGCGGCCTTACATTGGGCCCTGGTGTGCAGTTGTACACCAGCGCCCAAAAAATTTGGGCTTTTTTTTTTAATTTAAAACAGTTTAAAATAAGTATAAATAAACTGAAGAAAAATAAGATATGTTGCATCCAGCCCCAGTGTCTTGAAGCCTAAAGTTTTGCCCAAGTCCGTGTTCGATTCTAACTAGGTCTTTTTTTTTTTGTTTTATTTTTCCTCTTCATCTCCAAGTCGTCAATTTACTCTCTCTCAATCACTCTCAAAACTCAACCCTAATCAATTCTCTCTCTCTTCTCTCTCTCCTTCTCGCTCGCGGCGCGCGCGCCTCACTCCGTACGTCTACACGGCGTACACAGATTCAAATCTCTCTGCTGCTTCACGCGACCCGCCGACACGGCCCTCACTCCGGATACTCCCTCTATCCCTCTTCTGCCCTCCGTCACTCGTCCTTACTCTCTGTGCCCCGTCACCGTCCTCTCTCCTTGCTGCCTCCGTCACTCGTCTCTGCACGCTGCCCGTTATACTTACTGAGCAGGTTAGTTTCCTTGTTAATTACTCAATTTTTTCTTTTTAATTTTAATTTCATTTTGTTATTGTTATTGGTTAATTTTTTTATTTGTTAATTGATTTTGTTATTGTTATTTGTTATTTTTAGTTATTTTATGTTAAAGTGGTAACTTCGGTTAATATATTGTATTTTGTGTATTGTTGATATATGTTTAGTTATTTGTTAATATGTGTTTTGTTACTATTGTTAGTTAATTTGTTATAGAATTGTTGGTCTTGGTGTTGATTGATTGTTCATAGAATTTTAATGTTATTGTTAATGTTAGAGTAGTTGGTCTAGTTGGTGACTTAGTGTAGATTTGTTTTGTTATGTTCAATGTTCTAGATGACGTAGCGCACTCAAACACTGCAAAACATTGCGAGCTTCTTTCTAAGAAGAAATCCCATTTCAATTCCACTCAACAACTAACACTATGAACATGTTTGTATCTCACCTCAAGTCCCCAATTTCATTTTTGTTAGAAATTTATTACAAGTTGTGTTAATATTCGTGACCCCACGCGGAAATTCTTGGGGGTCCGCCACATGTGAGTTATTCCCATGGTAATCAATATTATATGTGTAAATTCTATAGGCTTATACTTTACTCTAAATCACTTCCACTCCACCTTCCTTTGACTAAAAATCAATTAAATTTACCCATTTCAATTAATTAAATTATGAATGTCTAACATGTTTTTTGATTACGGAGGAAGTACATTTTTTTCTTATAATTGCTTATTTTTTAAAAAAAAATACTATTAATATTTCTAATCTAACTCTAACTACATATCTAAAGCATTCCCCCTCATTTCCCCCCCCCCAAATTCCTTCCATACCCACCCTTATAATTATATATTATTATTTTTAATTATATTTGATTTATATTTATTATGAATTAAAATATAAGACACATTTATTAAGTTAAATGATTATACTTTGGATATTTTAAACATTTTTAATAAAACATATAATCCTATTTATTATCAAATAAAAATTATTTGATAATCACATTTTAAAATAAATTTTGATTTTTTTCGGTTATTCGTAATTTTTATTTAAAAGGCAAGCATTTGCTTGGTATTATCTATATTAGATAAATAGTGAAATCAATGATAATTTAAAATCTTGAAGAAAAAATTTATTCCTAAAGTATAACAAAATCGTCAAATACAAGTAAAAATTATGTATAACTTATAAAGAGAAAATGATATGTTTTATGATATTTGCAATTAGAAGATAAATAGTTTTGGATAAATTTTTTTAATTAATAATATTTACATTATAAAAATATGGTGACTATTTTGGCATTCATGTAAAAGTTTCAATACTCAAAGTCTTAGAAGGTAACTAACCTAGATCTTGGATCGATCTCATGTTGTTTGGTTCTTATAACTTGTTCGCTTGATTACACGTTGAAAATTGAGATCGAGTTCACTAGTATATGTTCCTATTTGTTTTCAAAATCTTTCAAAAAAAATATCTAAACCCAATTTAGTTTTATAAGCTCCATTGTCAATTATTAAGCTTTTAATGTATCGGAAAGTTTAAATTAATGATTAATTATTATTTAAATGGCAGAACAAAAGCCAACCCTAAGACATACTTTACCAAAATGGTTAAGTTGCACTATATAGTTCAAAATCTAACAATAATTTAGCAAGAAATTATAAAGACATTCATTGAGAAAATGTATAGTAATTGCTGAATAAATTAATTCCACCAAATCACTAAAAATTTTGCTTTAATTTCTGAGCCATAAGAATTGACCCATGTGAAGTGTCAACTTAGCATAAACCTTGCTTTGTTGTTATAACTTTCCAATAATAATTTGATGCAAGAGCCAAATTACAAGCCTGGCCTGGAGGCCCGGTCGTTCTACCTTTATGGAGGCTCGGTGCCTCAGAACTTTTAGGTCATTACTTATTACAAATGACAAATTAATAATTAATTGGATGATTAGATATTGTTTTTGCTTAATGTGATCATATTAACCAAAGACAAGTCATATTAGAGGGTCGATAGTATGATTGTTTATAAGTTTTTATTTTTACGGACGGACGATCTATGGAAGGGTTTAGGGTGACTAGTCACATAAGATTTGTTTTCGTTTCATCTTTTGATTTTGGTTTATGCAAAATTAAATTATGTGAGTTTTACTTTAAGCGAGAAAAGAATATGGAAAACATCCACGACTAATGCAATTTTGTCATCCAGTCGAGCTAACCATATAATGAGATAATTGCAACAATTTTGTTCAGTGACCATTAAATGATGTTTGATTGCAATTAGAAATTTACGTTAATTTGTTAATCTAACCACAATTAACTGATCGGTATTGAAGCTCTTCTTTAGTCAATTGATTCTTAAATATCCTCTTTTTTTTCTTTTTTTTGATTCAAATAAAGATTCCTAACATTTTTGGGCCGTGAGTCATTAATACATTTATACCATGATCATTTCCTAACAATACTAAAACCTTTGCTTACTAATTCTAAGCATTGTTATTGTGAATCAAACTTCAGTAGCACGAGTTGTATATGTGAATATTAATGCAACGAAATTAAAATTGCTTGGAATAACATAAACCCATTAGAATGTAACCAGAGGGAGCATGTGGATATGAATTCGTCGAGAATCATAAGCATTCATTAGGTTTCAAACAGCAGCAATAAGCACCAGTATTGTTCAAGGAAGGCGCCTGTGGTCTTTTATGAGCTCAGATGTGTGATCCTTCTAAGGTTGCAAACCGGGCGCACCCCACATCACCTCACCCCAACACTGTGCCCTGACGGTGGTGCTAAGGCCCGCTCAGGAGCATTTCGATTCATCAACCTGCTTTCCTTAAATCGCAGGTAAGCAGGGTTTCCCCCTTCAACATCGCGGTACTTTCAACTAAAATACCATAATAGCCCAACTTTTCCTACAAAGTAGAGAGTAAAAGAGTTTGGTGTTGATTCTTGACAGGGTTCCATGATAAGAACCGGAGAATTGCTTCACCATAACTACAAAATCAAACCCTACTTCCTTATGGTGTTGATATGGAACGGTGTAGGAGAGAGACTGTGAGAGCTTTGATAATTAACAAGTAGGCCTCATTTTACATGATTTGAAAGCGCAACTGGGGTCAAACTGGGTTAGAGCCACGACTACTTGTTGGCCATCATCACCTCAGAGTTAGGACCAGTGATGTAGAAGTCGACTTCTGGCATTTGTGCCAAGAACTGCAGTTCGGTCAAACGTACGAGCAAGAAACTCAGATAATACCTTTGTTCGGATTCTAGTGCAGCTGAGAGATCGTTGAAAGGTTCATATGCACAATTAGTGCGAGTAAATATCTTCTGTGCTCAATGAATTGTATGCAACTTGTAAGAGTCTCTGAGAAATAACAATGAGGGATATCACATTCAGTAATATTTTTAAAAATTTTACTAGATGATAATACTCTTCTTGATACTATTCAGCAAATTCGCTTGCCCCTATAAATTACAATCCATAGGGAAAAAAAAAAACAGAGTAAAAAAATTATCTCGCGCACAAACAGATGTAGTTTTACGACAGAGCTTTCCTGAGTGACGCGAATTGACACGATTATAATTTAAATGATGTAATTTCCAATACAAATTTAATAACAGATAAAAATCTACAAGAAATCACCAAAACTTGATATATTTCTCAATATATACACAACTAAGACGAGGGAAGCAATAATCAGAGAATAATAAGCTCAAATCACTTGCAGAAACAATACATTATATCCACTTATCCAATAACAGAATTCTGTGCTAAGCTCCTCCCTTTGAGGGTATGATTAGCCACTACAACAAAATTTTATAGACAAAAAGTGATGGTAGGATACGTTACCTTGATGGAATCTAGTCCACCCATGTCATTTCACAAGGCTGATCTCCCAGCACAAAATGGTATCGCATTGACTTCATTTCTCTCTTCCACCTTCAATATAGATAATCGCGAAATACATCCCATACCGGCAGATGATGTCCTAAGAACCTATCAGAGAGGTTACAGGAAGAGTAATGACCATCTTTTTACTTGACTATCTCTTCTCGATCGCCACAACAGTCAGCCATGTCCATCGCTTCATTTTCTCTTCTTTTTTTTCTTGCGCTCCCTCTTTTCTGATTCTCCCATCATTTCGTTTGCAAGTTTGAACGGATTTCAAGAACTTAGATTTACGCATCTCGGAAGCGTGCTCAGACTTCATTAGCCATCAGTTTTGCTGCAAGAAGATAAATATTCATTCCTTGCCTGTGCACAACTGTCACAGTATTAATCTCATTGTAATTGACATTAAAGTATGCAGTATTTGCGACCTTCAGATGATCATGCAGCAGATTTAAAGCCACAGAGTTCTTTGGCACCTGTAACATAAACCACAAGTTAAAGGTGAATAACCAAGGATGTGCTAACAGTATGAAATAAATATCAGGCCCAAGCCCACATTTTGCAAAAAATGATACGCAGGGGAATAAGCCAAATGGAAGTACGAAACTTCATCTGCGTGCCAGAAATCTTAAGTCACTTAGGACAGGTCTTGCTGAAGGTTGCTTTATTAACTGATGAATAATGCTTCTGTAAGTATTATTGAGACCCTGCAGATCAGCTCAACCTGCATTTGCAATGCCTAGCATCATGTTTGTCTCTGCCTAACTAACCATTACATTCAATATAGCCCCCACAAAAAAAAATAATAATAAAAATTTTTAAAAAATGTGGCCTTCCAAGATGTAGTCACGTAAGTATGATCAACTTGTTAAGAAAGTGTGTAGATTAGGTCTTATTGTGAAGCCCAGCATGCACATACTTGTATATATACCAATTAAATACTCCTCGGACAGTTAAGATGCTTCAGTTTCCGAAAACGGCAGTTCACATTTTAGATTGCACACTTTGGTTTCTTTCTTTTGGGTGGACCACTATTAAAATACACATTTTCTCTCTTTTAGTGGGATCACAATTAAATTACTATTTTTCTACACTACTTTATTAAATCATTCATCATCCACTACTTTAAACTTTTTCCTCTTTTTGGTCCCCATTACACACCTCACCACTATTAAAAATTTTGCCTCAAAAACCGTCGTACCAAAGTGATGCATCTTCTGTTAGGAGGTAGTAGCATATTTGTGCATTGCATGTAATGCTTATGTATGTGCGCGTGCACCCTACACATCTATGCGTTATTGCGGGTCTTTGAGTATTGTCTGTTAGGTGAACAAGCAGAACACGACAAGCGCGCGAGGGAAACAAAAAATAAGTATCAAATGGCCACTTCACAATGATTGTCCAAGCTTTTATTCTTATCGTCTATGTTCTCTATGTTGATGTATTTTTTAAAAAACAGTAACTAAACGAGAGCGAAACTTCAATTTTACAATATCAAGCAATATATCCATATTAGAAATACCATTTGAAATGCTTTACACGTTAAATGTCTGAAGATGTGATTAAATGATAATAGTCTAAACCTTTCGGGATTCGGACGTCCAGTTTTTGAGATAAGAAAAGTTTAAAGCAATGCTGAAAATTAATGCCTGCCACATAAACCATGAGATTAAAACCATTTACAATGGTGGAATTTAAAAAAAAATAATAAAAATAAAATTGATAAGTAGAAAAATGAAAATTATTTATTCAACACGAGGCGAGCATGCTAAACAAGAATTAAATTGAACCTTCTTACGTACTCCCATAGAGCTAGAAACTCCACCTCACAAATTTCTCATTCATTTTGAAATTTAAGATTTGCTCATTCATAACTACAAATGAAGAGAGCAATAATATGTGAGGGAATTATCTAGTTCCTTCTTCTATGTCTTCAGTAACACTATTCTGTAAATTTAATGCTATTCAGAAGGTTAACACCGTAAAATGCCCATTACAGTAAAGTTGACTCAAGTATATTGCCTGGACTCTGGATATTGAGCGTTACATCAGAGGGTGAAAGTCCAGCATAATTATGTTAGGCTGGAATTTAGCAACAGTTCCCTTGATTTCTCCTCCGTACTCAGATACATAGAAACAACCAACTTATTCCATTAAGTATTCCGATGCATAGTGAAATACACTTTCAGAAGGTAGGCAGAGAGATTTCATCACAAAAGAAAGGCCTATTTTGCATGAAATGTTTATTACAAGTTCAAGTTAACAGAGAAGGCACTTACCATTTTCTGCTTTGCTTAACCAAACATCAAATACTTGAGAGTCAACTATTTCAATGGAATTAAACTGATAAAACTTATTTGATGTATGAGTAACATTACAATACCTCATAGTCAGCAATACGCTTATATCAGCTTTGCTATCTCAGTGCTCATAATCAGTCCGTTGCACTTAAGGTTTCTGGGGGGTTTTTTAACCTGCTGATGCACGCACCCTCCTTGGGAGTTCATCCTTTGAGATATGCCCATCGAAGGTCAGCCTCAACATCTCTTCCACCTCTTTCTTCTCTTCTGTAATACATTCATAACAATTAAAATAAAACAAACCAAAAGTATCCTTGAATCATTGCCTGACAAGAACTGATAAAATATAATAATAATAAAGGGATACCTCGATGAAATGGTTCATCTGTTCGATCCCAAGCGTATAACCTATCATGAATCCGGTGAAATAAAATCACCACGACTACAAGTGCAAGAACACCGTTATTCGCGTGATGTCCTTCAATAGTTAAAAGCAATTCAAATATATCAGCATCCAGTATTACAAAGCCGGTCCTTCCCAACACTAAATCATTATGAGTATGGAACAAACTTCACATCCATGACATGCATAGAACAGAGCCAATTGTCAAGTAGAGAAACTGGGGTTGTTGCCTTTGTAAACGTAAGTTCAATAATTACCTATCAGCAGGCAAAGAGAGGATTATATGCGGCACCAAAGTGTTCCAACCCCAAATCTTTTATACTTTTTGTCTGCAGACCATGTAACTATCAGGTCCCGTCCAGCGATAGTCCATACATAATACAGGCAACTTTGGCCATATAGTGTAAGAAAGGATTTCAGTGAGTCCAAATAGAAGACCTGCAAGAATATACGAGTGTCAAGATGCAATAAATTATAATGAGATCCAAATGACCTCAAGGATGTAAAGAGAAGATCAAAAGGAAGCACATGGACAAATAAATGAACTAGAAGAATTAAAGATCGCAACTATATCTCGTCAAAAATAGTAAAAAAAAGATGCAAACTGTTGCTATATAGGTCAAAGCATTCAAAATTTTCAGCATGATTATCTAACAACCCTCACTGTGCAACCAATTAAGCAACACGATATGCTTGCATCTTGGCTCAGGGCGAATCTTCAATACTCATCGTTTCATTTTCATGTCCTTTACAGGAGAAACTGTTAACCCTCCAGTCTGGAAAAAGAGTAAGCAACTTATAAAGAGCTACAAAATTATCTAATTATATATCCCAATTGATTAATATTCCAGATTATCAGCACAGGCAAAAACTTCCATTAACGTCTACCATGATATTCTTTGAACAGAGTGATATTAAGCTCTTACAAAACGTCAGTTCACAGGGGTTCAACAAGTAATCAGTATTCTTCTTTAGTGTACATAACTATAAGACCAACTTCATAGATTCAACATATCAATGTTATAAATACATTATTAACATATGTCGGTTATCACTAAGCATTAATCTGGCCTCATTGACTTTGTGGTCTTTAAAAGACACTTAAGAATTATCATAATCAGGGTGCCTCAATACTATAACAAAACCAGCATACATCCTGTAACAACTCCACAAAGTCAAAGGAGACAGAAGTGCTAATTTTCTCCTATATTTACTCATAGTCAAGACACATACTTGATGCACATAGTTTTGTCATCCTTATTTAAAAGAATGCCAAGCCAAGCAATAATGCAATTAAAAAGAAGTTCCTCAAATTCCATAATATTTCCAAAAACTTGGTCAATGGCTTTTTCTGTGTAATTTACGACACTTAGGAATCTCGACAACCTTCAATAAAACAACTTACGCACCACCATAGAGCATAATCATTTATAAGCACAAATCTTCAATTTAAAATTTGAAGGTAGCATAAACATCTATGATTCATCATCAGAGTAGGTTTCCGTTAGAACGTGACATAGAAACAAGTACATGAAGACTCTGTGAAGAGACCTCCAAAGTGAACTGTCATAAATAGATGATATTGATTAAAAAAAAAGTGAAAAATCTAAATAGAACAATAATAAGAAAATTACATTAATCAAGAAATTTGAACGGCAGAAGAATAAAAGAGCAGTGGGACTACTTCACCGGAGACTTCTTCATTTGCTATTTCCCGACTTTTACTTATGATCTGCGACTACCGTGACAAACCCTTTTGTCAGGCATTCCAGGATTGATTGAATGAGCCTCCATGAGGCATAATGCTCCACACACATGTGACATTATATTTCATTTTGTTTAGTTCCAACAAGTGTATTTGTTGCTAGTATCAGCAGGAACAATACTGAAAGCCATAAAGCATCATAGTTCGAAGACAGTTGCAGGTTGGGGTTCAAATTTCCACGCATTGTGGTTTGACAGTAAGAGAGTTATCGTGGCTAAGAAAGACTTCTAACCTCAGAAGGTGCCATGGAGGTCATAGCATGGTCTGTGTCTGAATCTCCTACAGGATATTTCTACAGATTTTTCAATTGACAGCTAATGTGGCAGTGATTTCATGTTGATCGAGACAAAGGTGGAACAATCTTCTTTCCAGACCTTAGATAGTGAAAAGCTATAAAAACATCAGAGAATCAATATGTTGATTGTCCTTTCGTTAAGGACCATGTTTTTCTTCCATTCTCTTAACTCCAGCACATTTTTCTTTTTTTCTTTTTTCTTTTTCTTCTTTTATTGAACCACGCTTAGCCTTTGGCTTGGCTCAGCTCGATCTAAACATACGAATATCTTTCACAGGTCTTGCCTGTACTTCATGCTAAGAGATTACGCTTATTGGAATTCATTTGCAACTCGTCCTTGGTTGCTCTGAATTCTACCAAAGTACTTCAGACTTCCCATTTGTTAAGATTGATGAAATACATTTCATAGGTTATCATGATCGAACTTCCTAAGCTCCTGCAGTTCGAACCAAATTGACTACAGGAAAATGAAGTTCAATCTGCTGAGCCTGTTGATACATATTCTTCAGGATCACTATCTTTGACCAAATTCACTACTGATGGCCATAACTATTTGCAGTACAATAGTTGGTGTCTCAATATCCCAACCTATGAATTTGTCCTAATCGGGACTACTATTTTTCTGAATCCAGAAAGGTAGGTTCTGTCACTAAATTGAAATACACACAGAGAGAAATTTATGGAACATCATTGCTTACGAGAATAGATAATTAAAGTGTCTCTTGTAGTAAATTTGAAAAGAAGCAAGAGACAGATACAGCTTCACAGGTTCATCTCCTTCTCTCTATTAAAGTAAAAATAAATAAGAGAGTAATAATGATGATGATGTGGTAAAAAACCGTGATCATGAGTGCCCGAAGACGTATAAGGCGGTCTCGCCCAATCCACAAAATAATATCATTCTTTGCTACCAGATTAACATCGATCCAATTATGTAACGAGCGCAGTCACAGTCCTTTATGTCCAATTCAATGTTGTTTCACATGTACCCCTTACTCAAACAATCTATTCTTATACTACATCAGCATACCAAACAGTGCCTGTAAGAAACAAGAATCAAGAATGCACAAAAATTTAACAAGAGCTCAGGGGGGTACTTAATGTACTCACCATCAGTATCATCAGCATACCACCCTTCTCACAGGGTTATAATTGTTGATATATATGTCACATTCTGATTCCTTTCATCTCCTCTTATCTAACCAAATTGCTCTATACCTCCATTGGATCAACATGATATTTACATTCATATTTCTATATTTTTATCTAATTTAGTCTCGTGTTCACACAACAAACATATAATGATGATTTTACGCAAACTTTCAATTATTCAAAAAATTAAAGCCATTCAAACCAACCATTCCGATTTAAGCTCATTCCTTGTTCAGAAACTAACTTACAACAAGCATTTCTCCCTATAAAAAAAGCTCATTATTTTCGACCAAATCGACAAGCCATTTTTTTTCTCAAATTCAACCATATCCCACTTCAACCACAAACAAGACCCCTCTTAAATTCAGCATAAAGTAGTAGGTAATGCGCAAGATAACACACAAACTAATGCACAATAGCCCCATTTCAAAGAAGGGCAAAAACACACTAAAATTAATCAAAAAAACCCAATTTCCAAAAACCCTAATATCCAAAACCCCATCTCAAAAAAAAGCATGCAAAATCAACAAAAGGAAGAGTGATAAATGGTAATACCAAAGAATTGGAAGGAAAGCATAGTGGGTGACAGCAAGAGAAGGGCCAACAGTAGAGGCGGCGAATGAGAGAGAGTTTACGGCAAAGTCTGTCGTGACTTGCCACACTCCATTTCTCAAGTGCTCGTTGAGTACAGAATTTGCCTGAGTTATCATAGCTTATGCTAGTTCAACGAAGCAATGACCCAAAATGTTAAGTTTCAATCGAAGGTATGATTCACATTTCTGTTGATTAAAGTTGTGATTGGAGTGTGATGAATCAATGAATGGAAGTATGAAATGTTTTGTTGCAAAGTTGAGGATTTTGGGGATTTGGCGGATTTGGTCAATTT